>JACGWL010000010.1:7196200-7278687 GCA_034509725.1 Sesamum angolense
ATTGTGTCGAGGTCTGATTTTTAGTAGGTGCACCGTATTGGAGGGATGAGTTTCGCACTATGAGTGCTCGGGTTTGGGCAGCTTTGAGGATGGAATTGAACGCCTTTTTTGAGGTTGTCATTTGGGCGTGGATACTTATTGAGATCCATGTATCTGTGTATGATCGATCTATTTTCCATACACTTAGATCTATATTTCGTAGTATACAGCCTCAACCCTTCGGTACTCAATGAGTTCAGTTGACGATGGGCCGTAATGTTGTCAGTGAATGGATGAATTGATTAAATATTATAATGTTTTATAAGTGTACACTCAAAATAAATATTGTATAAATTTTAATACTTTATATAGAAAAAAATTATTTACTTCGTCATCTTAATTTTAAAAATTGGGTTGCTCAAAATTTTTCCTTAATTTGAACTTTTTCTTTTAAATAGTATTGGATTGTATAATAATTTTATTTGTATTATAATTCATTTCATAGTTACAATTTTTTTCTCTCTCACTACTCGAATTGTTTTATCTCACGTCAAACTTCTTCATTATTTCTTTTTCTTATAAATTTTTTATTTTTATTAAATTGACATTATAATATATTTTTTTCTCTATTACCTCACGTTTCTTTCCTCTAACAGGCTGTCCGATTCTTCAAGTCATAGATTGTTGTTTTTATGAAGAAAAAAAAAATCCTTATCTCACATTATAATTTTTTTATGCTTCCGAAAATCGCATGCAGCGAGACTATAAATTAATAAAAAAAAAAAAAAAAGAGATGATTGAAATATGTAGGAACTAAAGTTATTTAATTTTAAATTTAATTAATACAGACTATGATTATTTTTATCTATTTTTTATATAAATAAAAATTCTAAACTCACAAACGGTAATTAGTGAAATCACGACCTAGCACTCTAATTTTTAAGTAAACAATTATGCCCCTAATAGATAATTTTAAAATTGATAGCATTCATTTTAATAAAGGTGCAGATCCATGATATTTTGACCATTAAAGTCAAGTCTATGGGGTTGCTAGCTGTAAGATAATATCCATTAATTTGATTCTAAGGTTCATTCTAGATTATTATCTTTATTATTTTTTCGAGGACAGCACTGTGACTTTAAATTCTATTAGGAATTGTATAAATGGATAAACGGTGTTTCTTTATACGGGATGGTTTGTCCACTAGTACGATTAAATAGGTATTTTAAGATATAGTAAGAAGTAGTTGGAATTTATTTAATGCTCTTAACTCTCTATATTCGGCTTAGATTCTAAAATTCAAATTTCAAATAATTAATGCAATATCAAAAAGATAATTATTTACATAGAGGTAATAAATAAATAATACATTAAGGGTAATTAAAATATTAAGACGATTCATATTAGGTGGAATGCAATTATATGAGTAAGTATTTGGCTTTAGAGAGTCTCCCTCAATTGACTATAATACAATAGTGTAGAAATACTATGGGCGCTTGTAGGGCATTAATATTTTGAGTTGTACTTTGAATTATAGAATGGGGCTCATATTAATGTAGATTAACTATCTCAAATGAATATCATACTATGATAGAAACATATTCGAATGCTTAATGGGGCACTAATCACAAACTACTCAAATGAAGTAAACAAAAAATAAATGGTGATTAGGCATGATATCATGGCTAATCACCCAAGTAAAGGTGCCCTAAAGTATAGACATAGTAAGTGTTCGAAATTAATATTATATTCTTATTCCCTTCTCTCTCAAATTCAAATTTCAACCTCCCATTTAAATTTTACATTAGTCTTAGACGATTATCAAAAAATAATTTATAAATAACATTATAAAAAATTGCGATCAATAAACGCAAAACAAAGTAATATTTTTTACTTCTTAAAACAAATGAGGATAAAATTTAAATTTTGTGATGAGCGAAAAACAATAAAAAAGAATTGAAAAATAAAGAAGAACGCATCTTTAGTATGTTGAGAATTTTAAAATTTAAATTAAAAATATTTTATTGCAGAATACTCTCGTAATAAAGATTCGTACCAAATTTTGTGCTATTTAAATTCAGTAAAAAAAAAAAAAAAAAATCATCATAACATCCTAACAATAACAATAATCTAGTAAAATATCAAACAAATATAGCTATAAATTTTATGAAATTAACTAAAATTAATTGGAAAAATAGAAAATCTAAAATAAATATGATGGGATTTTGAGATGACGTTACAGTTGGCTCCTCACTGAAATATCGTGATGGATTGGGTTCTTTCGAAAAAATCGATTCAAATGAAGTAGACATCCGTAAACTCTTTTCAAATAAAAAGTTGTAGTTATTTGAAATTCTGCCATCAAACCACGCAATTAAAGCGCTATGTATTTAACTTCTGCCTATCCGAACACTCTCAAAATGTAGCCGTCCTTTGTTCGACGTCAATTTAATATGAATTTGATCATTGTCAAATTATTAATAGTAATAATAATAATAAAGTCAACAACCAAATTAATTAAAAAACGATAAATTGAAATAACGAATTAAGTTGAAATTTAGGTATTAAGTGCTTTATCACTTGTGGTGTCGATGAAATAGACATCTTTTTTAGTCTATCTACATCTTTTGCTTTTGTTTTCTTCCGTCGGATTTTTTTGAATTTTATTTTATTGACCAATTAATTTAACTATTTTTATTAATATTATTATAAATAATTTAGCTAACATTAAAAATTGGAACAAAACTTTGAATTATTTTATGAATACTAATATTTAATATCAAATTAAAGAATTGATAACCCCCCCCCCCCCCCCCCCCCCCCCCTACAACGTATGTGAAGCACAAGATAGAGATTATACATTTAATAAAAAATAGATTGCCGAAATATAATGTAATTATACTGAATTTTCTGTAGGATGAAAAATTACAACTAGTATCTTATATTTTATTTTCTTCTAACAAATAAATTTTTCGTTAGTCAAAATTTATTGAATTTACTAAATAATATAAAAATAAATTAATCTTGTTCACGAGCCAGTAAATTAGGTCTACTGGACTGATCAGTAAGGGGCATTTCCTTGTTTTTGGGTCTAGAATAAATGGTTGGGAGATATCAATTAGTGATAAATGACAATCATAAATAATAAATATGAGGAACTAAAATAAATTTAAGAGTAAATTACACTAAAATCCTCTAAAAAATACAAAATTACACTTTTTCCAAAAAAAGTTCAAAACTACACTTACATTCCCTTCCAAATTCATTATTTACACCTAACTCCCTTCTATTAGGATTTGGGCGAAAAATGCTGATGTTAGTAAAAGAGTTACATAAATTTTCAATTTTACTATTCATTCAACACCCATGTAATAATTTTTTACTTATAAAAAATATACAGTGATGTTAACCCCACTTTCTAAAAATTACATCTATCTCTTTATAAATATAAAAAGATATACATGAGAATGTTAAATGAGAGGCAAAATTAAAAATTTATGTAAATTTTTATAATGTCAGCAGTTTTTATTCAAAGCCTAATAAAAGGGGGTCAACTGTAAATGGGGAAGTTTTGAAGGGGGTATAAGTGTATAATTTTCAACTTTTTTTAGAGAAGTGTAATTTTACATTTTCAGATGGGGTCTCAATGTAATTAACCCTAATTTTTAAATACAAATTTAAAGAAAAATTACAAGATTGCCCCCACATATTCACGATTTGAGGGTGTAAGTAAATACGAGAAGCATCACATATTTGCTAATTTTGGCATAAAACACGTTACTTCTTCAATCCAACTCCACTTTTCATTGTAGTCGCAATTATGGCAGAGACTTTTGAGACTTTGAAGGCCCCCACTTGAACAAGTCGTCTTTTTGTTGTAGTGGTTAACAAATTTCAACACAACTTTGAAAAGTTCATAAGTAGAATGGGATATTAATTTATTATTGGATTTTCTGACTTTTTAATTTCTCTATCTCTCACAAACATTTCATCTTTTTAGAGCAAAGTAACCTACTACCATATAAAAATAATATATTTTTCTTTTTTTGAATATGATTGATATATTATATAAACCTCTTATTATTTTAAAATTATATCTGTCACTCCTGAATATTTGCTTTCGTCGTTAACTAACAAATAAGTTTTCTTAGTCAAAAATTACTGATATTTGCTAGATATTTTATAATTAAAAAAACATAATAAATAATAAATTAATTGATATTTACCCTTTTATTACGTAAAACTGACTTATTTCAAGTCAAAATAATATTTTTTAGAAGAACTAAACTACTCTTATAACGGTGATATATGCCTAATCACATGCATTATATGCATAAAGAAGTTATGAGGGTAATTTGGCAATAAAAAATTTATTTGACCTGTTTAAGTCAGGTAATAAGTCAATGATGGGTAAATATAGATTTTTTTTTAATTTTTAATTAATATTATCAAATTCAGTGAATTTTGACTAACAAATGAGTTGATTTGTTAGGCAAAAGCAAAGCTCAGGGGTGCTAGATGTAACTTTTGAAACCACAAGGGGGTCTAGTGTAATTATATCAAATTTCAGTGGCGAAGAATGTAATTATCCCTAAAATAAAATTATTAGGCTTGATTATATTTACACCCAAAGTATGAAATTATTTTGTTTAAAAAATAAATTAGAATTACACATGCACCTCTTTCGAAAATTCTCCAATTACAACTGTACCTTTTTGTTAGGGTTCGAATGAAAAAATATTTACGTCGGATTTTTTTACATAAACTTATAATTTTACTCAGCATTCAATATTTCACATAATTTATTGATAAAGATACTTATAAAGGATAAATGTATATAAGTTAAGAGAGTGTAATTTAAACAAAATATTATTTTCAAATTATTGTCGCGGGATAAAGTGTAATTGTTGATGAATGAAAAATCTAGTCATATATATTGTAATAATTTAGTCATATATATCATGCGTGTGCATACCTGATTCACTTTATATGATTTTACTGCAAATTTATTGTTGTTGTAGTTTTATTGTGTTCCCATGAATCAATTCAAGATTATAAGTTCGAGTCTTATCATAATATAAGCATGTTAGGTGTAAATTTATCTATGTAAGCATGTTTGGCTTTCAATTTATTCCACACATAAAAAAAGATATTTTAATTCTTTTTGATTTTAGTTTCATAATTGAGGACAATAATTTAAAAAATATATATTTAATCCAATTTCTATAAAAAAAATACCAATTTTAGTGAAAAAAAAATACTTTTTTTTTTCTTTTGCTTGACAACAACATAAATGTTGTCATACTCTATTTATCGAGGGTTTATATTTAATTTTTCATACTTTTTTAATTATTTTAATAAATATTCTTTTTTTTTTTTTTTTTTTTTTTTTTGTGACTAGTGAAACAAAAAATTTAATAAATTTATAAACAAAATTCTCTCAACTAAAAACAATAATTAAAATGTATATTTTATCTTGTGTACAAACAACGGTATAATGCATCAAAGTGTGGATGAGCAATTTTGTTTGACTCAAAAGTATATATGGCATCCTTTGAGTGGCTTATTCAACTTTTTCTCTGTTTATTTTTTGCGAATAATGCTAGTGGTGATTGAATATAAAACTCTGTTAGTTTTTTTAAATTATTACTAGGGGATTATCTCTACATTACTCCAAATTTAGCATGTATTTTTATTTATATAATGATTTTAATTGGGAGAAAATTTGAATTGGTATTTCCATAACGATTTGAGTTATTATTATTTTAATAGAATTTAGTTTTTTTTTTTACATTATTGTCCTTAATTATAAAATTGAAATTAAAATAGAAATGTTTGATGTTAAATAAAATGACAGCCAAATGTGTCCTTATATGAAAATCCCGCCTAATTTTTCCTCTAAAATTGGGTTGACCTTTAGTTTTAACGGTTAAGTTAACGGAGGGTACTCAGGTGGATGAAAACTAAAAATTTTGGGTACTAAGTCTGATGACTTGGAATTTGGGGTACTAAAACTGAAAAGAGGATATACTTTGGGTATGAAAAGTAATCCCTAAATTATTTAATATTTTATTAGAAATTTAACGAATGAGTATGTTTCAATTCGACTGATTAAACATAAAAATCAAACTCAAACATAAATTTTTTTGTTAGATCGGACTCGATTTAATTAAGGTAGATGTAATAAAATATGCATGAAATTAAAACATTAAGCTACTCATGTTCGTAGGGGTGTTCAGTTCGATTAATCGAACCAAATCAAATCGAATTTTCGGTTAATCAGAAATTCCTTTCGCCCAAAATCATAAACTAAAACTGAACCGAAAAGCCTTGGTTCGATTTTGGTTATAATTGATTTTTTATTTTTTTTTTGGTTTTTAAACTGAATTTTTTAAAAATTTATATATAATATATAATTTCGCTCACTGAACAAGAGAAAAAAAAAGGACCAAAAAACCAATTTTTCTTTTAATTTTAATAAAACCGAAAATCGAATCGAATTCGAATGTTTGGTTTCAATTTGATTCGGCCGGTTTAGTCGAACTGTGAACAACGCTCCATATTCGGCTCTTATTCAGTACAAGGCCAAATTCAAATAATTAGCCTAAATAACAATGTGTTGTACTCGACTTGATATATATATATATATTATCTCCAATGCCTATTTTTTAATTGATTTAATGAATAAATAATTATTTATTGTACAATTTTTATTATTTATTGAATATATAAAAAATATTACAGCAATTCATTGCTACTATAATATATATATATATTATATATATATACTATACAAAGTTTCGGTTCTTAATTTATTGACAATTAATGTATTAAAAAAGTTATCAGTAGCTTTTGCATATGAGGTTGTGAGGTAATAATAAACTTTAATATACAGAAATAAATTAATTATGAGTTTTTTAAAATAAAAATATTAATAAAATTATGTGTGCATGTATTGCGTGACACAGTACCTAGTAATAATTAATGATAGGGGAAAAAAGACGAAACTTGAGGCCTAAGCACGTTAAACACTTGCACAAGCTAGAAAATAATATTTTCCTCTTTTATTCCTTCTTCTTGCCAAAAGTCCCCTTTTATAGTGAAACTTGGGGATATTTATACTACTCCAACAATAAATGCTAAAGCGTATATAAAACCAATTCTACCCATTTATCTACCACTAATATGTGGTTACAATTCAGTGCTAAGGTTAATTTGATCATTACAAAATAATTTAAACTGTGTGGTCTTGATCTCTTGTTGCCGCTTAAAAAAAGGATTTGATTTCCTTCTACGTCACCCTTTGATTCAGTTCTTTGTCTCCATCAATTAATCTAACTTTTGGTATGGGTTCGAATTCTTGTCAAGATGTTTGGTGGGACTAAATATATGTACTAACTTGTGTATTAATGATCTCCACGTGGTTAGATTTTAATTTTTTGCAACTGTAGGTCAGTTATAAGATCTCTGACCGATAAATATGGTGCAGACATAGATTTGTGGGATGTCACCCCTGTGTTTTCATTTTATCTAGGGAAAAAAGAAAGAAAAAAAATAAAGAAACATGCATATGTTATGCTCCATGCTCATTAGGACAAACTTTTAACTATTGAATGAATGAAGTATTGATACTTTTTGGAAATTCCTACAGTTTACTCATTATTATACGTTGATGTTATGTAAAAGCGCAATATCAAATCTGTGATCAAAAATTTGTGTTCATCCATATTTTGTTGATTTTACGACATAACGAATAACAATTGTGTAGAACTTTATTCTATGGTTATGAGGTGATTAATCGTGTGAACATCCATGTCTTTTACGTCTCTCTTAATAGATCATTTAATGCAAGATTGTAATTATGTGTAAACTAACATGGTATATATATGTGATCCGGGTAGGAGATCGAGGTCGCTCCAAAGGGTATCCCAAATGAAGTATGGAACATAAGAAAAGAAAATATCGTTAGGCTTGTTGGGAGGTTCCCAACTAAAATCCTATGATACTTAAGTCAGATTGAGATTGAAATAGAGTAGTTCGAACTAGAGATATTTAATGCTGATGATTGTATGTGTTTTACATAAATGAAGCACAATGAATGTATTTATAGGGTCAAATGTGCCCACTGCTTGATCCGCATGGCATCATATCTAGCTAGGTATAGTAAGATGATCCACGAACCCAATCACGGGTTATTGGTGCAAGCCATTGGAGCTGAGTGTGTCGGACTACCTTGCTAAAACCAACAGACAAGGATAGGGGTGGCAAACGCGACTCAAGCTCGAGCTCGAGCTCAATGCCTTCTGTCTAGCTTGCGAGCTTTTCTGTTTTTTTTTAAATTTTTATATTTATTTTTATTTTTAAATTTTTATATATTTAATTCTATATTCAATACTTTATCAATTTTATACTCAAAATTAACCATATATATAATTATTAATCAATATCATACATTTTATTTTTAAATAATAATAAACTATGGTTCTTTATTTATATATATAATCTTTATACAAAAACAAGCTTAATCAATAATTTAGTAAGTTTTAATAATTTTGTAAAATAATTATTTAATATGACACATATAAATTTTATGTTATATTTTAATATCTATTTGTAATCTCTTATACTTTTTTAAATTGATAAGTCCTAACAATTAACTAATAATTTTTTATATCTATTTGTGAATTTTATATTTATATCAAAATATATAGCATGCAATATATTTTATTAACTTAAATTATTAAATAGATGTGTTTAGATTTACAATAATTCAAGCTGGATGAGCTCGAGCTCAAGCTCAGCAAATTATTTAGAGGGCTTACTAAGCTCGAGCTCGAGCTCATTACATATGAATCAAGCTCGAGTTCGAGCCAAAAAAAAAAAATCGAACTTAGCTCGAGCTCGACTCGTTTACATCCCTAAACACGGATCCTAGTGCATATATGGTATTTTCCTTTATAGAAGGGTATTTATGTCCTTCTAGGTGTGATCATAACATACCTCCATCAATATGCATCTGGTTGGAGAATGTATTTAATGTCTGAAAAAGGAGATGAGATGCGAAGATTCCTAATAATAGGGATCTTATAGTGGTAATCAAGTCCATCGTCTTTTTCAATATGGAAGATAATACAAAGCAGCATCACGTAAAGTTGTCATAGTTTTGTTGTAAAGAAATTATTTCCATATTGCATGCATGTTCATTTATTCTTGAATATTCATCAAATTTTACATTCATGCCGTTGTTTTTTCTTGGAAATGAAATCCACACAAGGAGTATCTATGTCGACAATATTAAAAAAATAGTAATTATTCCCCACATTATAAATATTTACGGTTTAAGAAGCATGACAAATCAATATTATGTACTACAGTCGTATAAAATCAAGGGATAATTACATTCTTCTTCCATGAGGTTTGATCATGTAATTACACGTAGTTATCCTATGGTTTGAGAAATTACATCTAGCACCTTTAAGGTTTGCTTCCATCAAACAAATAAGTTCCTCCATTAGTCAAAATTCATTGAATTTGCTATTATTTTTTTTTTAGTTATGTAATTTTGGCACTTTAATGTTTTTAATCTTTATCTTTTTAGAGTTGTAGAATAGTTAGAAAAAAATGCAGTCTACCCCCTCTAAAAGGAACAAATTAACATTTCCCTATTAAAAAAAAAAAACCAAATTACATTCCTGTATTTTTTAAAAATGAAGCAAATTTACACCCCCGGCCCACCCAACACACACAGACGTGATTTCATGAAGTGCAAGCTCTTTTTCTTTATTTTTTTATTTTTTTAATTTTAAATTATAAATTATCTTTATAACATTATTTAAGAACTGTGGGATCTTATTTGAATTTAAGGTTCAATTTAGATCAATCAACCAAATCTTATTTTAACTCAAATTAACAGTTTGAATTTAAAAGTTTATTTATATAAAATTTAACAAAACATAGTATAAGTAATCTATTATATATATAATTATAATTACATAGAAGAAAGAGAGGGATGTTGGATGGAGGCGGAGGGGGACAATTGTGACCGCGACCATGGGCCTGCGAAGGAGTAGGCGTCGGAGGGGTGGTGGAGGTGGAGGTGGAGTGGAGGTGGAGGTGGAGGTGGAGTGTGAGGCACTTTCCATGGGGGGGCTGCGATGGGGAAGGGTTCTGGGGTTAGGGGTGGGCGGCAACCGGGAAGAGGGTTTTGGCGACAATGGACACAAGGAGTAGTAGCATCAAAGGCGTGGTGGAGGTGGAAGTGAAACATTTTCGAGCTGGGAGCTGCGACGGGGGGAAGGGTTCCAGGAGAAGGGTGTGGGGAGGTAAGCATTTTTTTTCCAAAATAGTCACGTGACTTTTTTATATTTTGCAAATTTGGTTCTTTCGGTACAAAATTTTGCAAATTGCCGGAATAAATCGTGTCTACCTCACGTGGTTCATTTAAATTGAAAATTTTGTTCTAATTGGTTCGTTTTTATCAGTATGGACGAAAAATTATAAAAAAGAAAAGGGACGTGAACCATAATTTATTCCAACAACTTTTGCAAAATTTGGCACCGAAAAGACCAAAATTGTGAAATATCAAAAAGTTACAAGACTTTTTTGCAATTCTTAGAAAGATAAAGGATAATTTTGCATAATCTAGCACCGATAATATCAAAATTACATGACTATTTACAAACTTGAGTTATATCTCATTTTGGAAAGATCGTTGGCACCTCGTGGGGATGCTCCTAGAGCTTCAGCAAAGTTTGTTAACTATACATGGAGATAGGGTCCTGATTCAGTGGAGGAACTCGTGAGGGAGCTATAGAGCATGGGATGTTGTTCAGCTCTTGTGTCCGACTGCGTAGCCGGCCTGTGGGCATCTCTTTTGAAAAGTGGGGAGGAAAGCATCTTATCAATGCAGTTAATATAGCATTGCTTGTCTAATTAGTTTGTCATCAATGATACAAACCAAATATGAGGACGTTTCAATATATAAAAATTCGGGATAAAAGCAGAAACAGTCCCCTAACTTTAGTCATTTTTCAATTTTAGTCCCTTAACTTTTAACAATTCTATTTTAGTCCTCTAACTTCCCAAAATCGCTCCATTTCGGTCCTCAAGCTGGATTTATGGACAATTTTACCCCTCTACTAGTTTAAAGCATTAATTTTAGTCCATTTTCAGTTTTATTGCAAAATTTTGTATTTTCGCCATAAACACAGTATATCGAGAATCCACTCGACTGTTCCCTTAAGATAACTGAATAGTTATTGAAACGACCGAGTCCTGCATCTCACGTACCGTTTATGTGTGAAAATTGGTTTTCGTTTCATGCTCTCAAGAATGGTATCAGAAAGAAAGCTACTATAGCAGTCAATAAAATTGAATTTTTAGGAATTCTTATTGACGAAGCAGGTATTGAGTTGCAGGAACATATTGTGGGAAAATTTTCCCCGATGTACTCAAAGATAAAAGCAATTACAAAGCTTCTTGGGAGTTGTGAACTTTGCAGGTATCTTTATAAAGGATCTTGCAAAATACAGAAAGGATTTCCGGCCACTTTTGAAAGAAACAGAAAGTGCAAAGTGGAAATGGGAGGAATCCATACACAAAGGGTTCGTGAGCTAAAGCAGGTTTGCAATAATCTGCCAAAGCTTGCAATACCGCAGGACGAGGATGAATTGGTAGTCTACACAGATGCCAATGATTACAGATGGGCAGCAGTGCTCATGAAAAGACTACTACAGGGGAAGAACCTTGTAGATACACAGGAGGGTTGTTCACTGAACAACAAGCCCAAGTGTGGCATATCAATGAGAAGGAATTCTTTGCAGTTTGGAAGGCTTTTAAGAAATGGCATTTGTTCTTACTTGCTAAAGAATTTACATTAAAAGTTGATAATACTAACGTTAAAGCTTTCTTGAAAAATAAACTGGAATCCAAAATTGAGAAAGCTCGTATTATCAGATGGCAAGCTGAATGCCAATATTATTGTTATAATATTGTCGTTATTAAATCTCATGAAAATGTTCTTGCAGATTTCTTACAAGAGATGGAGGGATCTGAAGCAAACTCCGTCATGCTAAGACTCAGGCACCTCAGAGAGAACCTCGAGGAGCTTGACCGAGAATTTGGACGGCTAGCGGTTAACGCCCAAGTAGCCGGACAAGTCCAACGAGCTGATCTGGACAAAGTCCAGACAAATATCAGGAGTTCCTTGGTAGCTTCAACGGCGCTATGGAACGCTCTACAAGAACCAATTCGAAAGGCATCGCCCTCGGTGATGACTCGCGAGTTGAAAGAGCAGGGCTCTAAACCTGCACTTAGAGTACAGGACTCTAAACATGTAGCGGCAGATTCAAGTACTACTTGCACAAGGCCATCATCAGATTCTGGTGAAACGGCGACGGACGAGTCACAGGGAGTGAAAACTCTGATGATTCGAGTCAACCCAGCACCTCTGGGGTTAAAGAGGGAGAGATTAGTCTTAGGCCAATGACAGGCACTTCTAAGACTAATACTAATGAATTATCTTCTTCATCTTCTTCTGCTTGGCAGGTTTATCAAAGGATGTGGGAAAAATTAATTTCCCGCAAAGGCGTCAATCCAAGCAAGACCATTATCGAGACCTCTGGAAAATATACAGGGTTGGATGATGGAAGGATCAAAACCTGAAGAAGTTCGAGAATGGTATGAGTTTGGAGCTCTGGCTTCAGTTCATACTATGTCACCAAGTTTTTCGAAAATCTCCAAATTACCGGAATGGATTAGTGGGGCGGTATGCGATTCATGTCAAAACAATCCCCACTTAAAGAGAAGAGATATCTTGGAGCTAAAATTCATTTCAGCAGCTCCAGAGATGGCAGGAAAAGGGTCTCATCCAGTTCATTTCATCAAGCTGCAGAGACCAGATATGGTGGCTTTCAACAGAATCAAAGCTACCACAGAAGAAGCTCCACTGGTGTCAGCTATTAGCGAAGACGATATTTCCACCAGAAGAGCTTGGGGTTTATGGGTCTGTCTCACCGAGATGGACAAAGTCAAGTATCCATTCAAAATCTTCTCCAACAAGGTGAATGGATCGTTCCTGTTAAACTCCATGACAGGAAAGAGCACTGAGTTTGCAGAAAGCATGTTCGAAAAGAAAAGAATGCTTATATGGGAGAACAAGTTGCCTGCAACCGAGTCGACAAGGATGAAGGCATGCAACATATTGCATGTTGGGCAATGGCATAACCATGTATGCCCTTGCTATGAGAAACAGGAAAAACCACTGTTCGGCACAAAGATACGGGTGACCCAAAAGAAACCCGAACCAAACCCGGACAAAGGTAAAAGGAAGAATTTTTACAAGAACAAGTAAAAATCGAAAGATGTAAAAATTCAAAAAAGGAGACTGTCGGCAGAAACCGACAAAAGCCAACAGTCAGAGCCAGCTAGCAATTGAATGGCCAACAAGCCATTATGGAATACAGCTGGAAAGGACGATGACGGACGCAATGACGTCATCCAGATGACGAACGCAAGGACGTCATCAAAACAAGTTGAAGTCCGCATTTGAAGTCCGCGGATGGTTATAAATAAGGAAGCAACGAAGCAGAAAGGGATCATCAAATATTTTCCCCTACTCTTCAAAGCAAAATTCCAAGTGTCTATATTTGTAATTTTTCAGTTCTTAGTTTATGGGGGTTTCCCCAAAGAGTCTGGCCCTCAACACCATGAGAGGCTAAACAGTTGTCTCCTCCAAGGAGGAAATAATATTTATGTAATATTTCATATATTTATTCAATAAAAAAGGCTTCTATCCGATTTGCTCACCCCAAAGTTTATTAAGTTTCTGTTCGGAAGTATCTTCTACGCCCTAAGGTAGGAAACGAAATAGGGCTGTGCTGTTTGTTACTGAAGGAACCAAGTGCCTGCGAACCATCAGCTGCGGTTGTGTGGTTGGAGAAGTCCGTAAAACCGAGGACTTGGGATACCCGGAAGCAAGGCGGTCGAACAAAGGTATGACTTTACGGAAGCTTGATAATAATACGGAAGCATGTTGGGCCAAACTAGAGCATGTGTATGGGCTATATTATATTTTTCTAGAGGAGGGCAAAACGGTCACTAAATAAGCTGAAGGACCAAAATAGAACAGTTTTGAAAAGATGAAGGACTAAATTTGAAAAACAAAAAGTTGGAGACTAAATATGAAAAACGCTAAATATAGGAGGACCAAAACTGTAATTATCCCTAGAAATTCTGACAGTTTATAGATATTGGAGGATTGTTTGAAAAACGCCTAAGTTGGAAAAAGTTACATGATACAATTTATATTTATAATAAACCAATTATATTAATAAAAATATGAATTGACTAATACGCAAATAACTATATATTATAATAAACCAATTATATTAATAATTTTTAATTAATGCACATTTGAATTAATTTTTTTAATCATTTATTTAATCTTATTAATCACTGGTTAAACTAATTTCATGGCCGGTGGTAAAGTGGAGAGAGAGAGAGAGAGAGAGAGCAAATGTTATATAATTGAGTTTCCTTTTGCAATTTCTTTTGGTTCGTATGCACAGAAACAGACTGTTAGGCCGCAGCCATTTCACACGCTTACTCTCTCTCTCTCTAACCCACCACTCACCAGTCACCACTGAATCTCCCGTAATTCATTAAGATAGATCGATATCCACCACCCATCCTCCCTCATGAACCCTCCGGAGTTCTTCTCCGGCGGCGGCGATTCCACTGGCAGTCCCAACAGACCCTCCCCCCGGAAAGAACTGCAGGGCCCACGTCCCACAGCTCTCAAAGTCAACAAAGACTCCTACAAGATCAGGAAGCCACCAGTTGCGCCGCCGCCCCACAACAACCCACCGCCATCGGACGCCCCGCCGCAGGCTGCCGAGGATCGGAAGCCGGTCATTATCTACTCGGTTTCTCCCAAAGTCATCCACACCACCGTCAGCGACTTCATGAACTTGGTGCAACGCCTCACCGGCAACAGCGCCGACGACGGTGCCTCCTCCTCAGCTGCCGGACCTGGGGACATCTCTCCGGCGGCCAGATTGGCTTCTATAGAGAAAACAAGCCCGGCTAAGGATAGAGAAATCACTGCCAACATCTTCACTGACAACAACAACAACATCAACAACAGCAATTTCATGGGTGATCTTCTCGAAACCAGCACTGACGTGGAATTGGGGAGAGTTCCCGGAATACTATCGCCGGCGCCGGGGAGTTTGCAACCTATATCGCCGGGATTCTTCTCGCCGACGCCGGACCCGTTTAATATGGGGTACAACATGTTCATTCCGAGCCCATCGACCTTGTTTTCAGCTCCAATGGTGTCACCCTCACCCTCTTCTTCTTCATGTGATCTCTTCAACCCATTCTTTGACTTTTAGCTGGCAAATGGAAATGGAATTGTCTTCTGTTTCCCACTCTTTTTTCCAAATTAATATAAATATCTGATGTCTTTTAGTTGAATTTTCTAGAGAGAGAAAATGTGGGTGTTTGTGGAGAAATTGAGAATAGGAAATGGGAAGGAAAAATGATGAACATCACCAACACAGAAAGAGTGAGTGTTGAATCTTGAAAATGATTTCCCCAACTTGGGTTTGAATAATATAGTAATTTCTATCATGTTATGTAATTTCCAAGTAGCTGTAGTTTAGTGCACTGTGGAGTTAGGGACTTTAGGTATTCTTTTGCTCTGAGGGATGTTTGGTTGTCCCTAATTGAATTTTTTTATTCTAAATTTTATTGCACATCATTCCATTTATGATATATATATTGTCATGTGTAATTTTTTTCTTAAATAAATAGACGACGTAAGTTTTATATATATGTCGTGTGTGTGTATTTACATGGATATTTCCTAAAATTAAGTTTTATTAAAATTGTAAGTAGACTCTTGAGGGATGTAGGTGTAAGGTACTATCAGCGCTCTTGAATCCATGGTCTCAAATTTGTTCATGGGACTTCAGCCTTTGCCTTACCAACGATGGTGTTGCCCTTTGTCAATTCATTGTGAGTTTGAGTGTCTGGATTTGCTAAGAACTTGGGAATTTTTCAATCATCTTTGGTTATACTGTCTGATGATTATGATTATGCTTTGTGCTTTATAACAGTATGTATGAATTTAATTGAACTCGCTGAATTTTTTATAATTGGATTGATTCTCATAATCATTTCGGGTCTTATTTTGGTTAAATGATTTGAGATTCTTTTCTCGTGGAAATGAAAATGTGTTTGGATTAGACGGGCGTGTTGAAAAGATTGACCCACCAGGAGCACGTTTTTAGTTAGGCCACCTTACAGCGATGGATACCCCACCGGTACCACACACGCTTTTATACTTTTTTCCAGAATCAGGGAATCACAACTGATTCACAAGCATTAACTATATATAGCCTGGTTTTTCCCTTCTTTAGTTCATTGTAAAAGAACTGAATCATGATTGAGATGTGTATCAAAACAGAGTGGGAAGCTGATGGGCTCAAAAATAGGATGGCGTCATGATTAAGTTCCCAATCTAATCTGGAATATCATCCTCATATTTACAGTTGATAAATAATTCTTAAACACTGGCAAAATCAAGATTTTCGAGTACCGACTTCCTGAACCCAGAAAGGCGGGTGAGTATGTGTGCGATGATCGACATATTATCCCTAATATACTTTAAGCTATAGTGTTGTTCTGGAACAATAGGGAGGAATAGACGTTTTCTTCAAGCCATTTTCGCTTCTGATCTCTCAGTCCCTCCAATGAATGTGCCGACGCTCTCTCCCCTAATGGCTTTCGATATGTTACCGGGCTTGTTCAGATTAAAGACAACAACTGTATCAAAAGGAAAACAGGATGGTCATTAGTAGGAAATTGCTCAAATTAGTGATCATATTATATTAGCCCACTGATTTGGGATGACATATTATTGAGGATTCCAGAGATTTTTTGTTTTAAATAAAACAAATATTATCATTTACGAATGGGGGATTCACTGGGGTTAGAGATAAATAATCCATGTTTGATGCTAATGGGAACAATGAATGCTTACCGGAATGTTGTTCTCTTGGCACAAAGTGATGGCAGTCAGATCCATCACGGACAGCTCCTTTGAAATTACATCTAGGTAAGTTAGAGTATCAAGTAGGCGAGCATTTAGGATTGCGTCTAGGGTCATCATCGTACACTCCATCCACATTTGTAGCTTTCAGCACTACCTCAGCATTAACTGAATCCAATATCCAAAGTTCAACATTAGTTTCAAATCTTTGCAGTCTCGTGATATAACAAGGGCCAAAAGTTAGAAGGAATCACTTGCTGTTAACACCAAGTACTTCAAAACCATGTACACAACGTGAAGGATGCGTCACAAGAGATCGGATTATTACATGCTATTTAAGGCTAGAACGTTGTGAATTTTCATGACCTAAAAGAATCCAGCCGGTCCTTAGGTAATTTCAAAACACGATCAAGAACCACTTTGGGGAGTTGGTAGTTAGCCTCATACTTTTAGCTGCTCGTAAATAGAAAACCAGCTGATATCTACACCATTCCATTTAGGATTTGCCATATAGTCCTAAAGTTCATCTGAAATCAATAAGATAAGCATAGAGGTCCACGAGAAAAAACTCACTCTCTGCACTCCTAAGTGCTGCGGCAGTGTCTGTTGTGAAGAATGGATTTCCGGTTCCGGCTGCGAAAATTACAACTCTTCCTTTCTCTAAATGCCTTACAGCTCGTCTTCGTATATAGGGTTCAGCAACTTCTGACATGCGAAAAGCTGTCTGAACTCTTGTCGGGATGCCAATGCTCTCCATTGTTGCTTGCAAAAATATTGCATTCATGACAGTTGCTAACATCCTAAACAAGGAAATGATAAAACTTGACTGTCCGTAACAATTTAGTCAATGCAATACAACTCAGGGTCAAAATATAAGTTTCTAAATTTTGAGGTAAGTTCTTCCAAGTTTTTAAATATCAAGCTAGTAAAAACATCACTACACCAGAAAATTGCACAAGCTCAATGAAATTCAACTTCATAGGAGTCGTACCACCAACATTTTCTACATCTTGAGCAAGTAGTCTAGCATGTTAATGATATCACTGGTATAGCCTAGAAATCAACTAAAAACGAACTATACTAGTTTATCCAGACCAGCTAGTAAGATGAAAACTAAAAATGTTCAATTTATGTGAGATCACCTAAACAATAAGTGAATTCGGAGAGCTTCAACATGAATAATAATATCGTTAGACTTAAACTTGCAATTCATAGGATCCATATCTTTGAACACCAGACTGGATAAGCTGTGGGAAATTACCTTGAACATAAAATTTTTGGAGCTCTAGAATGATGCATAAAATAAACACCAATTCAAGAAAAAAGAATTACCCTATATAATCAGCAGAAGAGCGATCAAGGCCGCTGCTCCCTGCCCAGGAAGCCCCTCTGAAGATATTACCTCCACCAACAACGATTGCAACCTGAAAGAATCATGAGTAGAAGTAAACTGTATCTTCAATTTGAGCTACAGAATTACACTAAAAGCACAGACAAAAACCATGAAGTCAACCAACAATTCCAACTATTTCAAAGAAGAGAATATGGAACTTGCTTGTAATATACTATTTCTGTCACATGATTCACTGTGGAATCGAGAGGATACCCAGCATGACCGATTACATGTGATTTATATATATTCAGAGAGAAATACCGACATTCAGACAAAGGTAATAATCTAATAATTTTCTAAGCATAACTAAACTTCTTCAAAGAAAAGCTATTAAAAGGAACTACCTCAATACCTAGCCGAGTAACAGATGCAACCTCCCTTGCAATGGCCATTGTTATCTGTAAAAGTATATTTTTATTAGCATTAATGAGTTGGTAAAATTTCGACGACATCAGCTGTAATAGTCCAACCTTTGGGTCTATATTTTGTGTTTGATCTCCAGCAAGTGCCTCCCCACTTACTTTAAGCAACACTCTACGCCATCTAAATGATGGTTTCTCTAAGCTACAATCAGTCATTGTGACACCAAAAGGAGGTCTAGGCATAGATGAAACCTGAGGTTGCCTATAAAAAGAACAAGAATATATTACAAAGAAAGGTCATTAAATATGTTTACCTTATGAATAGCAACCTGAAAGCTATGAAAGAGATGCCATGCAATATAAGTAATACAAAAATAAACTGAAATGCTAGTCCACTAAAAATTATTCATCATGAAAAGTTAGAGCCATCAGCCAAGTATTTAGCTACTAACTTTTGTTGTTCAAGATAACTGAGTAAAGTTATTAGAGCACAGGTTATCGGATATCAGACATTTTTGAGGAATCATTCACATTTTATTTTAGCATGATAGGCGGCAAAGCATAGTGTGGTGCGTTAGCTGAGATGCAAGTAGAAAAGACAAACTACTCAGGGATCAATTGCTCCCTTGCTGTTAATCTCTCCTTTCCTTTTTGTCGAACACATAGCAAGTCTTCCAAGGTAACAAGAACAACATACCCATTGTTAAAATATGCAGGCAATACCTAAGAAAATATTAAGAATGCTCGAGAACTTGTGTTTACAACACTGGTGAAGTTTCAGGCAAACTTTGAAAGAGGGAAGTGTAAGATTTCTTATGTCTGTTATGACGTTAAAAGTAAGGAAGTTAAAGACAAGGTCCAAGTCATATAGCTGAAAAAAGAAATAAATCAAGGGTAGAATTTATAGTTCACGAGAAACTGAAGGAACCCCCAAAATAAACTAGATAAACTATCTAGCAAAGAGCATATTAATTTGACTACCCCCTATAATAGAGCATAGTTCTATTTCTCTAATAAATTAAATCTTCCAATCCTTATTCATTCATAAGAATTATGTCTCCTCTTAGCAGGAAAAACATTGACAACGATAAACTGTTTAGATTCTTCACGAAAAGCGCACTCATTCATCATAAATATATCACCAGACAGTTGTGCCCGTTTACATTGTAAATAGAGCAACTGCACAAGTCTTCTTCTTCCCACTATAATAAGATTAAGCAAATGCCACTCACTTGCCACTACCATACTGTCAAACACACCTTAGTTTCAGCTTTCAATACATTCTTCTCCACTTGCTCACCATCAATAAAACGATATATCAGAGACTTCCTTCTCATAATGCATTCAATAAATCAACACAAAATAAGGGGAAAAGAAAAAAGTATGGCAAAAAAATTCAATCCGAGCACTTAGACAATGTCAAGAAACACCAAAAATCCATAAATCATCTATAAAATTATATTCAGCCCACGAACCCTCCATAATTCAACACACTATTCCACCCAACAATGAAAGAAAAAACCCAAATAAACAGGTAGGAATGTTGAGTTTTTGAGACCTCAAATTCATGGAATCCGAGCCCATTTCACCAGCGCAACAGCTGATAACCAGAGGTTGATAGTGATAGGAGCTCCGCAGTCCCACGAGCATTTGAGCGCTAGTCTGACAATTAATACTACTAGATTTCATCGAACAGAACGGTGGCGAACAAACGGCATTGAAGGAGCTAATTGGCCGGCTAAAGGAGGTCGAAAGAGCCATTCTTGGAAGAAAAAACACCGGAAAAGTAACCCTCCCACTGTAATTCTTGGACTCAGAACTGAAACTTGGAATTCAAATTACTGTTTCCGGGCTTTCGGTTCAATTGAAATATGGAAAGGATTTTGATTTCCTTTGCGCTTTTTTCTACTTGAATCGAGGCTTTTTATGTTTGTGTTCTCCTCCAAAATCGGATAACGTTGTTCGGGGAAGCGGAACTGTAGAGAAAATATCTCTGCTGGAAAGCAAAATGTAAGAACATTAACTTGCAAGTTTGTCGCATAATTATCATTACATCGGATTTAATTTTTTATTTTAAATTGTGTTGCACTTTTTTACCCTATTTAATATATACACAATACATGTATTAAAATAATATTATATATTTTATTTTAAAAAAAACTATTTTATATTTGCGTTATGTATATATTAAATAAATTAGAAGATGCAATAAAATTTAATATAAAGAAATCAATCCAAGTTAATACATATTTTTGCTTTAATTTGGTCGTAAAGCATATATTAAATAGGAGAATACAAAAAAAGGTTAAATAGGAATGAATATTGATTATATATTAATAATGAAAATTTAAATATATGTTTAATAATTTCAGTGTATTTACATTCTTAGTAGAATAAAAAAAATATTTAAACACTTTTAAATAAAAAAAGTTCAACTCAAGAACGACTTTTTAAAGAGTCGGAGCTCGAGTGAGCAAAGCCTTAATTGAGTCGACTTGATTCGTGTTGCAACCCTAGTTGCTATTAGCACAATGTTCCAGAATTAAAATAGGGATAGACGTTGGCTAATGAGGTGTTGTTTGATTGGTAGATTGGGTTTCACAATTAAAAAGTTGTGAGTGCGAATATCACAAATATGACTATTTATCTATTCTATAGGGGCTTGATGTATTAAATAATATGATAAATTATAGCAGGTTTTAGTTAAATTTGTTATTATTACAAATATCCCTCGTTGTTTGAAAACTTACAAATATCCTTTTAAAATTAGAAACAATTACAAGTAGATTTCATATGGTTTGAAAAATTATAAGTAGCACATTTGAAATTTGCATCTTTTAACAAATAAGTCTATTAGTTAGTCAAAATAAATCGAATTTGTTGATTTTAACAAAAAAAAAAAAAAAAAAGTGAATGAGAATTAATATTTATCCCGATTAATTGATTACTGACTTATTGAAGGTCAAATAATTTTTTTCAAACTAAACTACCCTTATAACGGTAAAAATATATCTCATCATATGTATAAACACATGAAGACCTATGGGGGTAATGTGGTCATATTTATTTTATTTGCATTGAGTCAGTAATAAATCAATCAGGTGTTAATATAGATTTTTTAATTATTTTTTTGGCTAATACCAGCAAATTCGATAATCTTTGTCTAACGGATGAACTTTTTTGTTAGACGAAAACAATTTTCATAAGTGTTAAATGTAATTTTTCAAATCACATAGAGTCTACGTGTAATTACATAAATTTAAGAGGAGAATGTAATTATCCCTTAAAATTAAGTGTTATGTAGCAAATACCCCCTATAATGTTGTCGCGATAGGGTCTTTATCAGACATCTGTTAAATCTAATGGGGAATTTATAATTTTTGCAAACCTAAGAGGACAACGTTGTAAATTATCCTAAAAGATATAATTAGTAGTTTATTGAGTCCGTCTCTTTTGACCATATTAACTAATCATTGATTTAAATTATTAATATAGTAAACTAATTTTTAAATTTAAATATATTTAATAATATAATAAATTGCTAATGACATGAAAATAAAAGTCTCAATGTAATGTACGAAATCCTTAATTTTGAAATTTTAAATGTATATTTCCTACTAGAGTCTATTGACCAAAACAAACAATCAAAAGTTGAGGGGAAAAAAATTATTTTGACTCTCCATTAAGTAAATTAAGATGGTTAGCTTATAATTTAATTATTAATCTCTTTGTCAAAAATAATTTAATTTAAAAACTTTCAAGTATGCAAATATATAAATTTTAAGAAAATCCTACTTGAACTCGAATTCTATACAATAAATAAGAAAAATACATACCTTGAATTACTCATTAATTGAAATTTTAGCGTTTATAAAAGTGTAGTATTTAGATCCTCTATGCATATAATAATGTCAAACACACGTTCTCATATGAAAGCGTGTTACTATGATATTATCCAATAAAATTTGTCAAAGAACTGACCATAAAGTAAAAGGTAAAAATTAAATTTTCACTAATTTAATGATAAATTACATTGAATATGTGAGATATTCACATTTTGAATCATTTTGGGACAATAAAGTTCAACAGACAACATAAATTTTGAATCTAGTGAAGAATATTATTTCAAGCCAAGTTAATATTACAGCTATTCGAAATATAGGACAATGACAATGCAAATTTTGAAATTAAAAAAGATATTGTGAGCGCTAATTTTATCGTGTCTAAAAAATTAAAACACAAATAAATTATCACAAATAAAATATTTGGATTAAAATGTCAATGTGAGTACAATCTATATTCTATCATTTGATTATTCCCTTCAAAATATATATTTGACAAGTTTGACTAATTCAAAGGGTAATCTCCACGTAGATCTCCTTTGTACTTGAATTTGAATTTCTATAACATTAATTTGAGGGCTTTCACCAATAATCCCAAATTAAACGCTATAGTCTTGACTGCAATTTGATGATTTGAAAGTGGGAATTTTGCAATATTCCCTTGCTTGACTCTTCCTTCTCGAGCACCATCACTTGAGGAATTGCGTAGAGGGAATTTTGCAATCTTCCCTTGCTTAGCTCTCGAGAGGAATTGCGTAGAGGGAATTTTACAATCTTCCCTTGCTTGGCTCTCAAGAGGAATTGCGTAGAGGGAATTTTGCAATCTTCCCTTGCTTGGCTCTCGAGAGGAATTGCGTAGAGGGAATTTTGCAATCTTCCCTTACTTGGCTTTTCCTTCTTGAGCTCTCTGTCAAATGAGGGTGTAAGGACCCTTTTATATAGGTGTCAAAGAGGTAGAGTTGTGATCTACTTGAACACTTTTTGTATTATCTCTTTATAATTTAATTTCAAGAGATAAATACATCATATATTTGGAATAATATGATTGATCAATTTGACATTATCTCTTTAATATTTGCATTTTTTAAAAAGATAAATATAACCAATATTTGTTTTGATTTGATTGGAGCGTACATGCAATTGCTCCACATAGCGCGGTCTGGTTGGCTGGAATATTTGACTGCAGAGCATTATTTGATTGGCCGAAATACTTTATTTTGACACTTGGCGGCCATTGATTTGATGATAAAATATATATCAAAATATCAATTACATTGACTATTTATACTTGAAATTAATTTAGTAAATTCCAAATACAAATAAAAATTGATAAATAATATATTATTTTACACTTGTCATCATTCAATTAGACATGAAATTTTACATGTCTACAAATATCATTTTAAGTTAGTCAATTTTATAGCTATTCAAAAGTATAGGGACAATATAAATTTTGAATTTAAACAGAATATTATTTTAAGTCAAGTCAATGTTAGAACTATGCAAAGTCTATGGCCAATAGAATATGCAAAATTCTAGTCAACTAACAAACACTACTTCAACTCATGTCAACGCTAAAGTTATTACAAAGTCTTTGCCCAATCCAAATGATTTCTTTTATACTGTGATTGTGGATAATTTATAATTATCAATATATATTTTCTTGGCACAATCTATACAGGTCATATCCCAAGCAATACGTTATATTTGAGGACATTTAATTAGCCTATATTTGTCGTCCAAAATTAGTTACTTCAAAGTTTTGAGCCTCAACAATAGTGTCTGTGTATATATAGTATGTAAAATACTTGTATTATATTTGCCATCAGGTGGACAAATGACTGTATGCAACAACCATATTCAAATGCCAATCAAAGCTCAAAATGTCTCCCTCTACAGTTCATGCTCAAAATCAAAGCCAAACAAGTGGAATAATAACCAACCATGGGATCTACATTCAACTACAGAAAGATATCACAGACATAGCTCTAGCCTGTATGCAAGGGAACATCTATCTAACCAGCAACACTATTTAGGTAAACAAAGAATTTATACACACATATGAAACCTTTTTGAGAGTTTCAAAAACTGGGCACAGAGTGGTGAATTGTTGCAGCCTTTCAATGTGGAGAGGGCCAAACCTATGTGAATGTCCCGAATAGTGTGGCTACAACTTCTGCTGCAAAAGCATCATCGGATTAGAGAACGGTCTCAAATAGAAATCACATGACTGATAACAGTTTTTTTTCTTACCCAAACAGTGTTTTTCTTATTGTTTTGAATCAACATTTGATGCTTGATGTTACCTTCAAAATTTTGTTCTTCACACTGCGAGTTCTTGGTTACCAGATGATCTTGTTCCACCATCTTGTCTAGCCTGTTGAGCTCAATGCAAGGAGAAGATCGGGAATCTGGAGTGCTATGCTTAGAGGGGAGCATATTAGATGCTTGGCTACTGCTCAGGCTCATGGGACTTTGGTTAGGTTGACTTGGAGGACTCAAATGGTCTGTCGATTCCAGATGAACCAAAAGTTTGTTGTTTGCTTCAACTGTAGGCTCAGGAAGTGGAGAATGCTTGGTGCTGCTGTGTTGTTGAATAGGAGAGGTAGTCTCTGTAGATGAACGAGAGCGCTGCTTCTGCTTGAACACTCCCCATAAAAAGTACTTGCTCTTGTACCCTGCCATCAACCAATTAAAAATCCAATCGTATACAATTTGCGCAACAACAATTTGAATGATCAGTGAAGAATCTCAGGTTGACTTACTCCAATTCTGTAAAGGCAATTCGCGAGATGAAAAGATTAATAGTTCCACATTATCACCCAAAGTCTTCAGAGCAAGATCTCTCTCAATAAGCTCATCAAGTAGAATATCGAAAAGTCTTTCATCCCTTCAATACAAAACCAGTAAGGTAACAAACAAAGGGCCAAAGCATTCTACATTCAACTACAGATTACCTTTCACATGCTGGAAAGAAATATAGAGCAATGCTAGCGACCGTAGGCGGTGAGACCCTGAAACTTTTTGGCCATGCAACACGTTTATCGAGTAGTTGGATTTCAATCATGGGTGGTAGTGCACTTGCAGCCTCAGAGACTTTGAAGCAGGCTTTATTGGATAGGTGAGCTAAAATCTCAACGGAGATCTCACTGTCTTCTTTAATGTTAAACCATCCCCTAGTTTAAGAAATAACAGATACAAACAACAGTAACGAGAGAATAGTATGAGCATCAGATGAGTTATCTGTAACTAGGGATCTCATTACATCTTTTAGTTGAGAGAAAAATATTGCCACGTGCATACAAGATTATGAAAATGGTAGGACGGCTAATTGATTATCTCAACCAAATAATAAGCAAGGGCAGCCTTAGTAGAACTGTAGCAGAGGACAGGTCTTACCTCCATATGGGATCCATAACGGGTTTTGCAGAGAGACAATCATCAAGTTCTAAAGAAGGCTTCGCATATAATACATTTGATGTTATGCAATGATCAAATATGGCCATTGATGAAGCTTCAAGGTTAATAGTTTTGCCCTCTTCTTGCGAGTTGGCAGTTTCGATTTTCTTCTGCTTTTGATCCTCTTCAATTTTCGGAGTCTCATCAGATGAGTTCGGGTTCTTTTCTCATGAGGTGTGTTGGTACTTTTTGGTGCGAGTGTATGATCATCCATTTCAACTGATTCATTGTGTCCTTCAGAATGGCCTGCGATTTCAGGTGTTGTCCTTTTCTGTTCTGAAATATCATGATCTGCTGTCCTTTCATTTAAATGTTGTGTTTCCGGATCAAGAACTGGAAATTGGCCATCGTTGGTTAATTGAGCAATTTTATTGATTCCATTACTAGTCTGGACCAGCCTCTTGTTTTGGTTCAACTTCTCTTTCCAATACTTTCTAGTTTTCAGGACCTTTTGTCGTTTTGAGCTAATTCGCTCACTTTTTTTTAATGGATCAGCTTTGCTATCGTTGAGCACACAATCCCAACACCACCAATTGATATTATCATCATCAGGGGAGAAGTTGTCCATGCAGTAGCTGGAAAGTAAATGATGGATGTGAGCAAGATGTATTTGACCATCGTGAGTAACTCCATGATCTTGACACGTAACTACTTACTGTATATAATCTGTCTCACATTTAACAACCTGGTGCTGACAAATTAAAACAATGACAAAGCCCTTACTCCTAATAGATGTTTACAAATACAGAATAACTGAGTTTGAGTAAGACCTATGCTCAGGGACATTGTTTTCAAGCTCATCTTATTTGAGACACGAGGAGAATCTACTAATTATTACACATACATATTGCAGTGGACAGTTTGATGTGCAAATCTAAACTCCTATTGTAAACCGGCTGTAACTTGAGACCCAGACCTCAAGGAAGTAGGCATACTCTATTAAAATAGTCATAGAAGTCAACCAAGGACAGACAAATAACTGTCTGTGAATGCTTTAGTATAGTGAAATGAGAATTCCGAACATAGAGATAATACAGAGGGAAACACATTTAACTAAAACCAAATAGAGAAGAGGAAGAGAGAGAGAGAGAGAGAGAGAGAGAGCAATCATTTGTGGCAAAACAGCTTAGAGGTTGGTGGCTAACTGTCTCAAATGAATCCGCAGATGAGATTGGCAAAGCATTAATATTGATTATGAATGATCTCCCTAAATATTAATGCATGATCCATACACAGAGCAAAGAGAGCAAAGAATCAGTACGCCTTTCTGGATGTGATTAATAAATGCTTTTGTCAGAATGAACTAGTTGATAAAACATACTGATGAACAGCAGAATCCCGGCATATCCTGCAGTAGATAAGGAGCTCGCTTTCCCCTTTGTCACCACAAGTCAGACAAACATTGACCTGAAATAATATAGCATAGTTAATGGCTTTCAAGACCGTCAACAGTTATCTGAAAAAAATAGCAGAAGTCTAAAATTCATAAAGTGAAATAAAGACAATCCACCTATTATCTGGAGCTAAATCCTAGTGATGTAATCAAACGCCGATCCATTAGGATCAATAGAAAAGGTAAGAACTGGAATTTGCTAGAAACTCATCTGTTTCAAACATCAACCAAATAGTTCACTTAATAACTGAAGTGGCAAACATCTGAACCAATTACATAGGTTGACAGTAAACAGGTAACAATAACAAATGTCATATGCATGACTAATAAATACGCCAGTTCAATTCAAAATTCCATCACAAACAATTGAGAGACAGAGGCTCATTCGCTTAGAATATTTGAGAAGAACAAAAGACAAATCATTTACAATTATGCACAATCAATTGAAGCACTAAATACAACCCTCCTGTATAAGTACTTCCATTAACAGTTACATAATCAATAAGTAAACTCAATTTCCTAATTATCAATGAAATAAAGTAAAAAAAGTTAGGCATTCAAACCCCACAAGTATCACAACAAGTCTGTATCTTTCAAATCACTCTTAAACTGTTACTATATTCCTTATTACTCATTTGCTTCTCACTAATTTCTTATGTAACTCCTCAAGCAATTAAAATCCATACAAAAAGGCATTCCCGCCCACCCCTACCACAAACAATCAAAACCAAAAAAAACTAACAAAATAACATCAGGAAACACGCACAAGCACCACCAAAAAGAAAAGCGAACGCAAACAAACAAAAAGTGAAAATGAAACTGGCTATAAAAAGGACGGAACCATACGTAAAAACTGCACATTATACGAAACCAAACGTTGTGGGATCAATTAGGAAACAAAAAGGAAACAGGGACGTAGGAATCTATAATCTATATGCATGTGTAACACACACATACTCAGCATGTACGCCTGTACTCTATACGTATATTTTGCGTATCTACTAGTATAGAATCGTAAAGGCAAGACAGAAACTACCGTGGGAACTGAAGAGCCACTTGGAGAAGCCATCGCTGCCTACGGAAGGATTACCTGCGGAATGCAAACTTCATGCACTCGGAGAAGAAACGACTGAAGAAAGCAAAAGGCAGAGACCATGTGCCCAACCACACTACTCCCTGTGGCGGATTTTGTAATTAGTTATTCTTTTGGGACTTAATTTGATATTATCAGTTTTATAAATTAGGGTAAGTTACATTGAGCTATACCAAGTTTGATACATCTAAAAGTATCAATTTCATATTTTAAAAATTATGTAATTCTTAGACGCTATGGTGAAAATATCAATTTTACTGCTGTTAAATTTTTAATTTTATATAAAGGGTAAATTACAACCACCTCCCCTGAGGTTTGGCATAATTACAAATACCCCCTCGTTGTTTGAAAAATTACAAATACCCCCTGATGTTTGATAAAATTATGTAATCCTTTTATGGAGGTATAGAAATGTCAACTTTGCCCTTACTGTATTTTTTTATTTTTAAAAAAAAATTAAAATTTTATAAAAAATATTGAATGGGATGGATGAAAAAATTTTAAAAATTATAAAAAAAATTATCCCCTTAGTCGATAAGAAAAATATTTTTTTAAAAAAATAAATAAAATTATAATTTTTAATTGATAAGGGTACTTTGGTCAGTTCACTATAAAAAATAAATAGATTGGGGTAATTGTTAGATGGTCGTTAAAATTAGGGGGTATTTGTAATTTTTCAAACAACGAGGGGGTATTCGTAATTATGACAAACCTCAGGGGAGGTAGATGTAATTTATCCTTATATAAATAAATTGAAAAGAAAGTATAAAAAGAATTAGGATAAATTACATTGATATCCCTGAAATTAAGTCAAAATACACAAACACCCCCACTTTTTACAAATTTACAGTTATACCCCCTATTTAAATAAAAAAAAAAACTTACACAAACATTACACGGACACCCCTTAAGGGGCGTGGCTATAATTTTATAAAATGTGTGTTTGTGTAACTTAGCCTAATTTCAAGGGTGTCAATTAGTTTACCGAAAAAATTGTGTTCAATGGATGTTATGATAATATATAATAGTAATTGGTGGCACACATTATTGTATACAATTTTTATAAGTACTATTTAAAATAAAATATTTATAAAATTTATTATTAAATAAAGTATATACTAAATAATGCATTAATATTAAATTTGTAAAAAAATATGTAACAAAAAGAAAGATGAATAAAATTAAAAAAAAAACAATAACTATCAAAAGAAATGGGGCAGTGGGAAAATAGGGAAGTGGGGAGTTAGATGAAAGTAAAAAATTAAATTAAAAAAAAACATACCAAAAATGGGACTATGGGAGAGACACCAAATAGATGTTCTCCCTCAATATAAAGGTGTATATATATATATATATATATGTATTTTGATATTGGATGGATGTTATACACCATAAAAGATGCCATTGCAAAAATCCACAAATAATTACACTTTCCTCCCTTGAGATTTGATGTAATTACACATAGATGCTTTGTAATTTAAAAAATTGTATTTAGTACCCGTGAGATATGCATCTGTCTAACAAATAGATCCTCTATTAGTCAAAACTTATTAAATTTATTAATATTAACAAAAAAATTGAATGAAAATTTATATCTACCCTTGATTGACTTGTTACCGACTTATTACAGATCAAACAAATTTTTCCTAACTAATCTACCCTTATAATTGTGAAGATAGATCTAATGTGCATTAACATGGGAAGATAGATAAAGATAATTTGATCGTAAAAAGATTTAGTTGACATGCTATAAATCACTAATAAATTAATTAGGCGTAAATATAAAATTCAATTTTCGTTTATGTTTTGGTGAATTTTGATTAATAGAATGACTTATTTATTAGTTGAAAGTTAACTCAAGGATACTAGATGTTAATTTTTCAAACCGTAGGAGGATCCATATGTAATTATATAAAACATCAAGAGAGAGGAGTGTAATTATCCCTTTATTTTATTTTTTGTTGTAATAAAGTGACGTACTATAATCTATTTACTTTTTAATTATTTTAATTTTAACTTAATATATTAATTAATTTTTTAATTATTTTATTTCTAAATTAATTTTGATTATTTAAATTAGTTTTTAATTTTTTTAATTGATTTGAATTTATAATATTAGTTTCAATTTTTTTAATTTCTATAAATTTAATTATTAAATAAATTGGACTGCAACTAAAAAAAATAGAATTAGAAACATAAAATATATATATTAATTAAAAGGCTGTTCAAAAAGAAAATTAATTAAAAAATCCTAATCAAAAGTGGCCTCCTCATCCTGCTTCTCATCATCACCGGGCTCGTCAGCTGTGGCCAGGTCATTGGATGGAGGCTGGGGAGGCTCAGGCATTAGAGGGATGTCTAATTGTGTCATCATATGCCTCATCCGCATCATCATCTCTTCCATCCTCTCTATGCGTTGCTTCAAGCCAACGGTCTCTACATCTGGGGTAGGCCGCGGTCCTCTGTGATGTTCTAGCCAAAGACATATGGACCTCTGAGCCCAAACCGAATACGCGGCCCTTTTTTGAGCCGCCGACTGCCGTGATCCACAGCTGCTCCTCCCTCTGGGCCATGGAGCTTGCTAAAGAAGTAGGATCGTGGCTATCGGTAGGTGCCTGAAGCTGCTGGTCTTCCAACAACTTTTGAAAGGTCTCCTGAAATGAGAAAATTTTTTAATTAGTAAAAATACAAACAACTAATTAAATAATTCTTATTTTGATGTACTTGCCGCCACATGCTCCGCCCTCGGCCCACTCCAATTACCATCGACCTTTTTCTTGTAGCATTTGGAGAAGAGCTCCATTTGCTTTGGAGGTCTTCCGAGCTGCGACTCCTGTGGAATAAATTAAAATCATAAGCACTATAATTTAATAATTAAACCATATTTATTAATAATTTATAACCTAAAAAATTTCTTACTAGCTTCCTTTTGTGCATCCCAACGGAGGATGAACCCCCGCGGTACACAGTGGTTGCGGATGTTGCGTTGGTCGCCTGGTTGGCCTTATTCTTCGCTGCCTCCTTCAGGAACTTAGGGGAAGCCCAGTACTCCTGCAGCTGCCGCCAGATCTCGTTGGCCAGCCACAACGGACGTGTCAGGGATTTCCTGGCTGCACTAAACTTACGTCGCATGTATTTTCCAGCAAACATTTTGAAGACTTTGAACATCTCGTCGTCAGTGCAGTCCCAATAGTACCTGAGCTGAAAGACATAGAGACATACAAAATTGTTAGTTGTTAGTAATGTTTTCTTATAGATGTAAATAAAAAATAATAATTAATTACCTTCAGCTGCTGGAACCAAAAATCCTGGTGGTCAGCTGGGATGTCTCTATATGTCGGCCATGGTTGGGGAAAGTCGCCTCGCACCACAGCCCCAATGGCGCTGTGGAAATCTCGATCCGACCTACAAAAATAATTAATTAGTATCCGAGAAAAAAATATAACGAAAAAAAAATAAATCAATTTAATTTCCTTACCTCGCGTCAGAGAGGCTGATGTACTTACGCATGACTGGTGGTGGTGGTGGTGTTGCTACGGAGGACGGGGTGCGGGATGCAGCGACTGATGGGGGGGCAGTCGACGGCCCAACATTGGATGTGTTAGGCATCGCAACTGATGGACCCACCCTTGCAGGATCCACCAGTCGACTCTGAGCCGCTGGAGCGGACTGAGGTGGTCGGCGGGGCCGTGGTGATGCTTCTGCAGCATGGGAAGCATCAACGGCAGGTGGTGGTACCACCGGCCCATGATCGCAACCATGTCCAGGGGGAACTAGCTCAGCGGCACGTGCAACGAACTTGTGGAGTCCTGGAGGCTGTGGAACGGAGGATGGGCTAGGGGATGGTGCAAATGAGCCCCCAGCCTGCGATATGCAGGGCAACGCGCTTGACGGCCCTAGCTGCATTGACCCAACCGAACCGGCCATGTGTGCAGATTCTGGATGAACCAAAACTTTGTTGTTTGCTTCAACTGCAGGCTCAGAAAGTGGAAAATGCTCGGTTATGCTGTGTTGCTGATTAGGATAGGCAGTCTCTGTAGATGAATGAGGGCGCTGCTTCTTCCTGAACACGCCCCATAAAAAGTACTTTCTCTTTTCTCCTGCCAACCAGCTAAAATTCCAATGAAATTCAATTTGCAATCAAACAATTTGAATGATCAGTGAAGAATTTCGGGTCAACTTACTCCAATTTTGTAAAGGCAATTCGCGAGATGAAAAGATTAAGAGTTCCACATTATCAATTACAGTCTTCAGAGCAAGATCTCTCTCGATAACCTCATCAAGTAGAATACCGAAAACTTCATCCCTTCAATACAAGGACAATAAGGTAAAAGAAAGGGCCACAAAGCATGCTATATTCAACTAAGGATTACCTTTCACATGCTGGAAAGAAATATAAAGCAATGCTAGCAGTGGTAGGCGGTGAGACCCTGAAACTTTTTGGCCACGCAACACATTTGTCGAGGACTTGGATTTCAAGCATAGGTGGTATTGCACTTGCAGTCTCAGAGACTTTGGAGCAGGCTTTGTTGGACAGATGAGCTAAAATCTCAACATGGGTCTCACTTTCTTCTTTGATATTAAACCATCCCCTAGTATAAGCAAATAATAGATATAAAACACAGAAAGGAGAGAATGGCATGAGCACCAATGAGTTATCTGTAAGTAGGGATCATTACATTTTAGTTGAGAGAAAAGTAATAGCCACATGCGTACAAGATCAGGAAAATGTTAGACTGCTAGTTTGTTGTCTCAACCAAAGAATAAGGCCAGCCTTAATAGAACTGTAGCAGAGGACTAATCTTACCTCCATATGGGATCCATGATCGGTTCTGCAGAGAAACAATCATCAGGTTCTAAAGAAGGCCCATATAATGTGTTTGATCCTATGCAATGATCAACTGCCGCTACAGATGATGCTTGAAGGTTAATAGTTTTGCCCTCTTCTTGGGATTTGCCGCAGTCATTTCTCTTCTTCTTTCCATCCTCTTCAATTTTCTGAGTCTCATATGATGAGCTTGTGTTGTTTTCCTCATGAGGTGGGTGAGTACTTTTCGGTGCGAATGTCTCCTCATTCATTTCAGCTAATTCATTATGTTCTTCAGAATGGCTTGGCATTTCAGGTATTGCTTTTTTCTGTTCCCCAACATCATGATCTATTATCCTTTCTTTTAAAAACTGTGTATCCAAATTAAGAATTGGAAAGCAATCATCAATGGTTAAGTCAGCAGTCCCATTGATTCCATCACTAATCGGGACCAGCCTCTGGTTTTGGTTCAACTTCTCTTGCCAACACTTTCCAGTTTTCAGGGCCTTCTGTCGTTCTGAACTAATCTGTGCTCTTTTTCTTAACGGCTCAACTTTGCTATCTATGAGCGCACAATCCCAACACCACCACTTGATATTATCATCATCAGGGGAGAAGCTGTCCATGCAGTAGCTGGAGAAGTGCAATAACGGATGAGAGCAAGATATATATTTGACTGTTGCAAGTGAATCTATGACCTTAAATATTTCCGCGTACTGTACGTAATCCGACTCTCACATCTAACAACTGGGCTAACAAATCTATAACAACGACAGAGACCCTAAAAAGTGTTTGCCAATACACTAAGTTTGAATAGGACCTTAAAAGTATAATTACATACTCATGGTATCTGCAAGAAACATTCCAATGCAATATTCCACAAGAATTGTTTAATCTTCTCTGTCAATCCTTTTCTCAGAAGATAAGGATAATGGAGGACAGAAAAGAGGACGCTTAAGTCTGAAGGAGCCAGAGGTAAAAGTAAGACAGAGAAACTTGCGTGCTGGTTGGCGGAGACCTGACAGTTATAGCGTTAGACTTCGTACAATTTCTGAGGAAGAGGGTAGCAATCAGTTTGTTAAACACTCATCAAAAGTTAACTGCATGCAATCCGAAGTTGGACAGTAAAGCGTGTTGAAACTGGAGAGAAGGCCAAGCTGCATAGTGTACAGTCAGGAATCAAACAAAAAGAGTAAGATTTAGCCTAAATTGATATTTTTCATCCTAATCTCAAAACCTTTCATCAAGTTCTCTAGCTTCTTTTATAGATGAAGTATCAACTATATCACTAAATTATGTGATAGGCTATGTATATTACAAAGCAACAGAGATGGAAAATCCGCAGACTGGTCCATCATGACAATGGGTGCAACGCATTTGCTAAAAATGTGTTAATGTAAAACCAATAGAGAAAAGAGAGATACAGCATAATCGTTCGTGGCAAAACAGCTTAGAGGCTTGGTGGATAACTGTCTCAAATGAATCCGCAGTTGAAGATGTTGGCAAAGCACTAATAATGATGCATGATCCATACATTGAGCAAAGAATCAGCACGCCTTTCTGGATGTGGCTAATAAATGCTTTTGTGAAAATGAACTAGTTGGTAAAACATACTGATGAACAGCAGAATCGCGGCACATCCTGCAGTAGATTAGGAGCTCAGTTTCCCCTTTGTCACCACAAATCAGACAAACTTTGACCTGAAATAATTTAGCATGAAGTTAAAGGGCTCTTAAACCGTCAAGAATCATCACAAAGCAAATATCAGCTGTTTGCAAATTCTTATATGGATTACAAGACAATTCACCAATCATCTGAAGCAATAGAAAATGCAAGCACTGGAATTTGGTCATAACCGATATAATAAAACTCAATCCTGTTTCAAACATGAACCGGTAGTTCACTCAATAATTGAAACAGCAAACAGCTGAACAATTACATCAGCTGACAGTAACAAATATCAATATGCGTCAAAAATAAATACGCCCATTCAATTCAAATTCGCATCATAGACTACTGAGAAATAGAGGCTCATTGCTTAAGTTATCATTACCCAAGCAGCTGCAGCTCAAGTTCAATTGGTTTGCTGTATGGATTATGCACAATCAATTAATGAATAAGTAAACTCAAATTCCTAATATGATCCGTGAAATTAAGTACAAGAATTAGGTAATTGCACTCCAACTCCACAAGTATCACAACATGTATGCACCTCCCAAATCACTATTACACTGTATACCGTGTTCCCTTTTAATCATTTGCTTCTCCCCAATTTCTTACTTAACTCCCCCAGCAATCAACACACACACAAAAGGGCACACCCCCAACCCCACCACAAAAGAATCAAAAACCCAAAAAAAAACCTAACAAAAGACATCTGGAAACACCACACACACACACACACAAAAACGCACCAAGAAAAAAACGCAAAACCAAATAACAAAAACTGAAAAATAAACTCAATATAAAATGGAGCGAACCGTACGTAGGAATTGCACATTAGTCTATGCGAACCCAAATGTTGTATGAGCAATTTAAAAGAAAAAAGGGAAAGAAACGGACGTATGAATCTATAATCTATATGCATGTGTAACACACACCCATTGGTGTATGCTTGTGCTCTGTACGTATATTGTGCGTATCTCCTCGTAGAAAAAGGCAAAAGAAAGAGAGAGAGAGAAGTACCTCGGGGACTGAAGAATCTCTCGCAGAAGCCATTGCTCTTCGTGTACAAGGATTTGCCTTCCAAATGTAAACTTCATGCACTCGAGGACAAACAGGCCGAAGAATAGCAAAAGACACAGCGACCGAGTGTTAGAAAATGTACTTTCTGGGGTGGTGTTTGTAATTTTCTTATTCTTTTGGGACTCAATTTGATATTTTCAATATTTAAAGTTATGAATTATCATTCAAAAACAGTAATATACTACTACTCTTGTTGGGAAATTTTAACTCATATTTGATTTGTTCGAACCCAAACTAATTATATGATAAATATAATATACTTATCGTCTGATTAGTGTACAATTCAAAAAAAAAAAAAAATGATAAATCACATAACAAGTAAAATCTCACTGCTTTATGAGTAGTTTGATTCGATCAAACCTGATTAGAGTAAATTTTTTAAGAAAAGAGAGATAAATAATATTAAAAATCTAAAAATTAAGAAAATAAAATGGTGGACCTAATTTCACGACACCAAAATACCCGTCTTCAAAATAATTAGTCACAGTAGCATACAATTCTTGAACGTGTAATACAAGTTTCACTTGTTTTTATGAGTAAATTACAGTTGCTCCTTCTGAAATTTATGATAATTATAAATATTTATTATTATTTAAAAAATTATAATATTTATTAACTTGATCGTCTAATAAATATTTCTACAACGAGCTATCACGAGAGAATATTCTATAGTAAGAATGTTTGTAATTGCCCAAACAAAGTGTCACGTGCATGTTTAGAATCACATGCTAAATAATTCATTTGATTTTATATATATATATTTGGTGATTAATATTAAATAGATTTTTAAACTAAGTTGCTTCTCCAAATTAAAGTCCAGTTTCAGAATGTGAGAATTGATGCAGTTTCTCCATAATATATTTCCAGTACTTTTATTCTAGGAATAATAATGTTGTACACGTTTGAGATTTGATGTAATTATATATAATTTTTTATAGTTTAAAAAATTATATCTAGTATTCTTAATATTTATTTTTGTCTATTATATAGATCCCTCAATTAGTTAAAATTATCGAATTAACTGATATTATCAAAAAAATTGAACAAAATTTCATATTTACTCCCGAATGACTTATTAATTTTATTGCAAGTTTAAATTTTTTTTCTGACTAAATTATCTTTATAAATGTGAAAATATGCATCCTCACATGCATTAATGTGTGAAGATGTATAAGAAAAGTTTGATTAGAGAAAGATTTGTTTGATCTGCAATTAGTTACTAATAAATCAATTAGAGATAAAAATTAAATAGTTTTGCTAATATCTTAAGAACGATGGGATTCGTTTGTCAGACAGAAATAAAATAAAAAATATTAGATGTAATTACACCAAATTTTAAAAATACGGTATAATTATCCCTTTATTCTATAGAATACTGGAAAGAAAATGTTGTGTGGTAGATATACAAATGGTTGTAACCTCATTCCACTTTATTAAATTTACCTCCATCTCCAACGTCTATTTTTTTTTTTTTTTCTAAGAGCATAATTTCATTACAAATTTTTAGCTTTAAAAACTATGACCGTTTTTATATTTTGCCCGCTAAATTTTTTATTTTTGTTTTAATTTGCCATACTAACTATACGAATTTTACTAGTTACCCTAGATTACTTTCCAATCGAAAATGATGTGTATGTAGGTATATGTGTAATTTTTAATTTCTTCCATATGAACTGCAACTACTTTAATTAGTAAAATACAAGGATCATTTAATTATTCTATGTTTGGATGGAATTATTTGGATTCGAGGGATGAATTTAGAGAAAATATTTCAAATAACTTTATTATTAAATGAATTTGAATTCATCACCACGTGACAAAATATTGTTCAAAATGGACTTTCAAGAATTTGAAATTCTGCGCGGCATTGAGTTATTACTATGAATTTTATACCCTTGTTTTAAATCCATCAGCTCAAATACAACATTAATTTTTTAGTTAACGTCAGTATTTTTCGATAAAACTCCTGATAGCAGTCTCATGTTTATAAATGCCGCTCTCTATGCAAGAGATTTAGCTATAATTCCCAAGTTCTCGTGATGATAGTATAAATTGACATTTTCAGAGGAGATCTGAGTGTAACGAACGTGTTACAAAAATATAAGCCATGAAGGCTTTGAGTAGATCTCCAACCCCCAGAGCAACCATATGAAACTTCAAAGCTACTAACACTGCTAAGATATAAGTAATTAAACCTAAAAATGAATGCAAATAGTATACTAAATAAGAATCCAATAATCTTGTTCAATCTAAGCATTAAAACTCTACCATTTCTGCCTAATATGATGTCATTTACATTTGAAACTTGTGACCAGTTGAAAAAATGAATTGAACAATAAAACTTCACAGCTTGTTGCTTCCATAACCTAAGCCTAAAAGAATTTACTGGGAGGGAGACTAATCGGATCATCGAAGGCCGACATTCTTGACCTTCTGCGGATGAAGAAATTATACGGCTAAAGTGCAGGTGTTCCTTGAACAAATTTGCAGAATCAAGACTCATTCCGTGTTTCTAAAGCTTGAAGTAATCGTTCGTGCCGTATCTTAAGCCTCCATCATAACAAAAATATGACGGATGATTCAAACGTCTCAATTTTCAAGTGGGAAGTTCATGGATTCACTTGAAATCGGTTGGATTAGTTAAGCAAATTACCAAATCCTAGAGTCTGAGGGGCAATCCATAGTTATGGAACGTTCTGATCGTGCCATCCAAGTTACCCGTCACGATCACAAGACCCCATGTTGTGGGTAAAATTCTGGGCCCGTGCCCCGCGGCAGCCTTGTGCTGCTGGTGATGATGATGAAGATGATCGCCACAATGAGTGTATGGCTGGCAGTCATTTTCTGCAGATGGCAAATTGCACAAAGGAAGTTTTTCTTCAGGCCATGTTAAAGAGGCCCTGGATGAGCCGTCCATGGAAAACCAGTTTGCAAGGGAGAAACGTTCTGAATCCCATATCCTTGATGAGGGCTCTTGGTGGTCGTGCGTAGGCACAGTGGATGGGGAACTGTTGTCCGAATCTGACCAGGGTAATGCAACCGTCACACCTTCAGAGACGAAATGCTCGCAGGAACGTGTAGATTTGGCTTGTTTAGATGTTTGGATGCACAAGTCATCGTGATTCCACAAGTAGATACGAGAGTCCTCGCCAATGGATAATATGTGCGTTCCACTTGAAGTAAATGAAGCTGACATCTGACTACCCGACTTTGTCAGACCTGTTATGATCACAGGGGTAATTTATCAGAATGGCTATAAAAGATAATATTAGTGACAAAATATGATGGGCATAGTTGTTCCCACTCTATTCGAATTAAAGCAACGAGTCTTGTGCAAAATAAAATGAAATGAGCTATCTAGTAATGGGTCCATAAAGAACAGCAAAAGATGGAAATGAGAACCACATTACGATGAGTAAAGCATCACTTCTTGACTTGAAACTAAACCATTTATATACCTTTGTACTTGTGGACAATCTCAAGCCCGTCAAGGATACGAATCTTGGAGTCTCCGATGTTATCATCACTCTTTGAGAGTCGTTCTTCAGAAACTGAGCAAGAAGAAATCCATGTAAACATGACTGAAATAAAGAAGCTTGTACAATTCAGCTACTAGGAATCTGAGATTGATACCTGAATGCCAGTAATTCTGCTGCCAGACGATTTCTTCTTGCCCTGGATGTTTATCTCTGCATTCAGCAGTAGCTCATCGCCTGTGAAATAAAGCATCCATGTTAAGAGTCTTTCCGCCAAAAAGTGTAAATTGTATCAACCGGAAAGAATGTAAGGAAAAAATATGCACCTGATAGTTCATAGAAACGACAGGTACCAGAAACAGAACCAACAACGAATCCCTGTCGTAATGAAACAAGGCGAAAGTGTTATACAAAGTATATCCAATAAATCTATAATACCTCAACTTTAGCATCAATACTGCATCATACCTTTGCATTTGGCTGGTAACATACTGCTGTCACTATGTCTCGCACATTAGCCCAATCCTCGACTCTTCTATTTGGGATACCCCAAATTCGAACTTTACCATCTATGGAGCCGCTGATGAAGTAGTTCTCATCCAAAGGATTGAATTGAACGCATGTTACTGATCCATACAAAAACAAGAAAAATTAGCTTTCAGCACTAGTGCATAAAGAATCATTGAACTACTGTATGATGATAGTTACCATAATTACTGTGATGGAAAACTCCAATACATTTGTCACAGCTCACTTTCCATAGACGAACGGTTTTGTCCATGGACGATGACAGAAGATGCTGCAGCAGAAAATCTCCATAAGATACAACTAAGAATAACAGAATCAAAAAGTTAAGTAGAAACTAATGACTTACATTAGACGTGGACCACGCGATGTCCAGGACATCACTGGTATGACCGTGAAACTTCTGCAGTGGCTCTTCTTCAATATGGAAGATCCTTCCGGGGATAATAACTGATGCATGCATTGATTTTTTCTTTTGAGGGCTGGATTTGCTTTCGACATCCGGGCTACCAAAACTGCATGTATCATCTTTGCAAATGGCATCTACCGTTGTAACACGCCATATGCAAACTACCCCATCCTCACCACCGCTAGCTAGATATTGGCCATTGGGACTAAACTTCATGGTCCAGATTAGGCCATTGTGGGCTTTAAGCTCTTGCCCAGTATAAACAGCACTGCACTCCATACACCTCTTTCTGTTCTGTTCTATCATCATACGAGTCATTGTTCCACCATCAGCACAAACTTTTGGTTCCTCGGATGCATCTATCGCCCGGTTTTTCTTCATCTTCTGCGTGAAGTGTCTCCACCAACTCATCACTTTTTTCTTTTTCTTACTAGTTCTTGGGCTATCTCCTAGACAAGCCTGAACTTGCTTCATTTCACATTCTTTATCAGACACAAGGTTTCCTTTTATGTCCATGGCCTCCACATCAATGCTTATACTATCCAACCAATCGTCATCGGAATAATCAATCGAACAATTCGCTTCACTGTTCGATTTGCGTCTTTCGGATAGCAAATTCTCATCAATGCTGGCACTCAATGATCCACTAGACTCCGTTATTCTTGCAGACCCCATCGTCTCCGATTCAGCAAGCATTGAACACTCAACAAAACCCATCCTGGATAGAAAATTTTCCCTTCTCTCTCTAACACTCAGCGGCTCCCTCAACCAAATATCGTAATCCGAATTGACACACATCCAACCTTCTGTCACAACAACAGACTCCTCAGACACCAAATGATCAGCAGTATCAAAGAAAACCTCTTCACCCTCACCAACACTCAACATTTCTTGCAATGGGCTTTCCGTTAGAAATCCACATTAAACCACAAGAACTATCCTAATATCATTTCAGAATAACACTCCCACCCTTTATAAATGAACCCAAATTCCCGCAATCAACTCTAACCATGGAAAAACAGGTGAATAAACAGTATGCCTAAGCATGCCCCGTACTACCCTTCCAAACTCACAAGTAAGAAGATTCGAATTCAAGATAATTTGACATCACAGCACTAAGAAAAGCTATAAAATAACACCAAACCAATGGGAAACCAAGAGACCCAAAGGCTCCAAAGGGTTGAAAAACGAGTACTGTACCTTGAATTTCTTGCAAAGTAACCCAAGAATCCCAACAGTATCACCGACCCTCCTTTGATTATGGCCACTGCATCAACTCACAGAAATCCACCTCTCCTACAACCCCATAAACAAAGCAAAACCAACTCCCCCAACAAAGGCTCAAAACCTCCCCCAAGTTCTCTGTACTTTGACTCGGCAGATGGTTTGAAACTGAAGGAAAGGTGGGGGTGGGGGGGGGGAAAACCCAATCTTTGGTATAAATAAGTGTCAAAACACCATTTCTTGAAAATAAACAAGCACCAACACCAAGCTTTAAATAAATGGGCCTTGAGATCTGTGAGTTGTGAAGATGGTATTTTGGGAATTTTGGCAGCACACGAGCGGCGCAGCACAGAAATGCTGCTGGCAGTACAGATGCCTAACACAATATATATATATATATACGTGTATGTGTGTAGGCTTTATGCGTTGCGTTTCTCTGCCAATATGCTATTCTATATAAGAGGAGAGCTCACCTTTTTCTCTCTCTGTATCCTCAAAATGGCACACCACCGCTCCCTCAACAAACACAATCCAAAGTCAATTTCCACACATAGTCCAAAGCAAGCTGTTAAAAAACACATCGAAACTGGAGTTAAAAAAGGGCAAAAACAAGAAGAGCCCACTTCAGATAATCCCAAAACAAACCAAGATTTGCAAGAAACGGAGAAGGGATTAGGCAAAATCAAGAAACAAAAAGCGGGTTTGACTTTTTCCCAATTTTTAATATTGGGGGTGGTGAGTAGTAAGTATATTCTATCCTATGCATGGGGGATCATAATTGGGGTAAAGATCACATTTTTTAAAATCATTAATGGTTCTTTTTGGCAGAGATGATGAGTGATTATTGGTGGTTATATGGAATTATTGAAGAAAAGGGCAGAGATTGTGGGGTGGGGTGGGGTGGGGTGAGGGGTGAGGGGGTGCATTACAGGCTGTGCATTTGTTATGTGTTTGTTTTTACACAAACAAACCTATGGAATAAAAGCTTTCAGGCTAATTGCCTCGGTCTACTAAGTGTGTCTTTTGGGTAGTGTAGCTGTTGCCTAACAGTCCCACACACACACACAGACGGCAATATATAAATAATAAATAAAATTCAGATAGCGATTAGTCAAGTCGCATTTTATTCATTTACTTTTACCTTGGAAAATATTTTTAATTATTAAGAAAAATAAATAGAGGTAATTATATTTACACCCTTGATCTATGATATATTTATACAAATCATCGTTGTCTTTTTTATATTTACACGTACACCCATAAAAATATCATTACCACTTACACAAACCACCCTTACTTTTTTAGAAAATTACATAACCCTCCTAAAAATATTAGCATCATTACACAAATCACCCATATTTTTTTGTTGTTAGATGTATTTTTTATAATTATGTGAAAGATTGGGATGATTTGTGTAAATAGGCCCTAAATTAGGAGTGTAAATGTAATTATCCCAAAACAATAATAAAAATATATGTGATGCATTTGACTGGATGAACTTTGATTTGAAAAAAAAAAATCAAATGATTCACTTTAAAAAAATTGAGGGATAAACTGCAGGAAAAAAATGAAAATTTTTCCATGGCAAAAATCAAAAGTATTCGAAAATAAAAGTAAAGAGTGCAAAAAATTTGAAATTTAAAGTGTACGGTGAAAATATTTAAATATTTACAATTTTGTATGTAAGCTGTAAAAGTTGGTAATCAGCTAAATTCTATTTTTGACTTAAATCAACTTAATTATAGTAATTCAAAAATATAAATTTTAATTCAAAAATATTTTATGGACTTATCTCCGGTCAAAAAATTGATAAAAGCTTAAAATAAACTCATGTGTAATAATTTATTTTAAGCATTTATCAGCTCCTTACTATAAAAAAAAAAAAAAAAAAAAAAAAAAAGAAAAAACAGCTAAAATAAGTATATATGGTTCTAAATCACTTAAATTAAATTAATCATTTCATGGCCAAATACTTACAAAAAAATTTTATCATAAAATAAATTTTTTGACAAACACTCCCTTATTTCGGTGTAATAACCACAATCAAGAAAAGTTTAAATGCGGAATATGGAGAAGTAAAATGAAATCGTGTGGCGTGGAAAGCAATGATGAAGAAGGCGTGAATAGTACACACATGAGAATCGCATTTTTGGACTTGTTTGGGGAAACTCAAACATTATATCATTTTTTTTTAATATATTTAATTTTGGAATTATACATTACACCCTTACTTAGTATATTCTCAAAACATATGTAAATATTAATTTTTTAATTGATATCTTTCATTTTCCTTTTTTCTAACTATTAAATTTTCTTGGAATTTTCCCTTACGTGTTGCTTAAAAATAACAACTGATTTTAATAGTGCCACTAATTATATGTACTGAGTCGCAAGATTTCGTATTCGTCTGTATAATGAATATTGATAAATGTTTTGTAAAAACTGTCATCGGCAGTTGTACGTGGCATTGTTTGCATAATGATAACTTAGCGACAATAAATTACTGTTGTTCTTGTAAATATATCGGTAATTGTTTGTAGTGTCAATAGCTTCGTGCACAATTCACCCATGAAATAAAAAATATTATTTTTTTTATCAGTAATAATTTTATTATGATAAAATCAAAATTATTATCGTTAAATATATATTTTTAATAATAATTTAAAAATTATCATTTAATTTTATCACTAATATTATGTTGTATTGTGGTGGCAAGTGACAACCCACACAAAAAATAAAATTATAAACGACCAAAACAAATAAAAATATTTAGTTTTATTAAAAGGTTTTCCACATGCACTTTTCCAATTGTAATTTCTTTAAAAAATAATTTATTATAACATCATACCGTAAATTTACAATCTTTTTTTTTTTTTTTTCTTTTGTGGTTATATAATGGTCCTACAAACCCATAAAAGAGGATTGTACATGTGTTACGTGTGAGGGTCATTGTCCCAATAACCGATCTACTGTTGCCCAAATTCAATATAAATCAACACTTAAATCAAAACGTACATTTAACACAGTCATTCGAACACACATCATAAGTGCAAAATCGTTCGACCTTAATCATTAGACCGTGTAGTTTGATGTATTAAATGTACTGATTCAATTAAATAACTTACTCACAAATTACATGATGAATTTATAAATGAATAAATTACAACAGGTTATCTTGAAATTTTTCATAATTACAAATACTTTATCGTTTTTTAAAAAATTACAAATATCTTTTTAAAATTAACGATTATCTAACATATACTCCTTTGTAACAAGTCATTCAGAGATATTTGTTAAACGATCGATTATTATATATGAATATTTATAACTTTTAATAATAATAAAAATATTTATAATCATGACAAATATGAGAAAACGTGGTTGAAATTTACCCTTTCTAAAAATTGATTTCATATTTCTTGTGTATGCAGGGATGACAGTACATTGATGTCTGCATAGCAGAAGAGGAGATGTACTGCCTCAGCTTTCCACAAGGCATACACAAAAGTGGAAATCCCTTTTTACCCTTTTGCTATCACACATACCTTTCACTCCCCCCCCCCCCCCCCCAACCCCATCTCTCATCTTTTAACTTTTAACCCTTTTCCTTTGCAGATAAATCAATTACATTTATGTCATTGGCCTTTGTCTTTTTTTGCCATAGGAGGAGACTAGGAATTAAGATGAGGGGTAAGACGATCACGATATAGTTCACGTGAGTTTGTACTTATATTAGTTATCAGTTGTTGGATCATATATTATAACGGTTTGAAATATATGCGCAGTATAGAGTTAATGGACAGTATCAAATGTCATGACGTCGTTATCATATGTTAATTCACAATTCACGATAGATATAAGTAGAAATCCACATATACGGCGCCAAAATTAATCCATATACCCAAATTGACGAAAACACTTTTCATATACTCACAATCCAAACTATCCAGTTCACTGCACGTTTATTATATACAGAGAAAACTTTATTCATATTAGATACAATCGAACACTAAGAAGAACTTTAGGATAATACCAAGTTTGAATCAAATTAATCATATGAGAAATATAATTGTATTTCTAAAATATCATATACTTATATGACAAAATTATTTTATTTAATATGTAATTAATTTTATTTTGATCAAAAGGGTATTTTGAATAATTTAAATTTTTATAATAGAATAAATTATAGAAAAATTATAAGTTGAACAGTAGTGCAAGTTGGGAGCGTTCAAAAATAAATGAAATTGAAGCATCTGGGGAAAATAATTTAATATTTACAATTTTATAAATAAGCTATAAAAAACAATAAAATGGTTAAATGCAATTTACCCCTTATAATATGTGAAATGAGCAAAAATACCTCTATAAAAAAAAGTACATAAAAATTTAAATTAATTTAATTTAAGCAATTGAATAATAAAATAAGTATATAAAAATGGTCAGGGATGAAAGAGAGAGGGGGGGGGGGGGGGGGGTAGGGTATTAGTGTTAAAAGGGTGGGGACTGTGACCTGACTGTGATGCTTCATAATCCCCTTCCCATTATGAAATCGAAGCTTCCTTTCTTTCACCTTTTTTATATTTTTATTTATTATATATAAATGTTCTGCTTTTCCCCCACTTTCTCTTCCATTGCTGCTTCTGCCCGTGACATTCTCTTTCCCCCTATACCCCCCCTACCCCCACCCCACCCCACCACTCACTTTCAAGTTTGCTCTTTTGATTTCTATATTGCTTTTGCCTTTTTTCATGCACGACTTCCCCTTTTAACATCACAACAAACCTTCAAAATTGATTTCTTTGTTTTATATATATATAAAGAAAAAAGTTTATTTGAAGAATTTTCAAGAATTTAATGCTCTCTTCAAGAATTTCAAGCACATGTTTGTTTGATTTAACATGGGTTCAAATTTATCATTAAAAAATTGGATTTTTTTTATATTATAAATGTTTACCGCTTAGCAATCATGAAAATTTGAATTAATATTATTAACTAAAATTAAGATACATTATAGAGGGTTTTTTTCTTTTCTAAATTTGTTATAATTATTGATACTTTTTCGTTGTTTGAAAAATTACAAATATTCTTAAAAGTAGCGATCGTCTAACAAATGCCCTCTCATGACAACTCATTGTAGGGGATATTTTTTAAACGGCCGTTAATCCCAACTTCCAGGGGTACTTATAATTATGATAAATTTTCGAGAGGGCCATTGTAATTTACTCTTAAAATTAATATTAAAATTTAAATATTGATCGAGGCTGATCAACATTTACATAATTTTAGTTATGATTGAAATATTTGTCGTGCTTTTTAATTATGATTACCATTTTTTACCTTTTTCTAATTATGATTTTTTTTCTCCATAAAAATTAGTCACAACCAAAAATTATATTTTTTCAGAGTGTATACTATGAAATTAAACACATCCTGTGAAGTATAATAAAAAATTTTCGAATTATCTTAGGTCTGATTATTTTTAAATAACTTTTAAAAAATTATTTAAAATAAATAAAATACTCGGTTGTTTATGCCACATGAAATCGTGTTTTCTCCCACCCAAAAAGTAGAGTGGAAAAAAGGCATTATTAGATAAATGTTTCACAAACAACGATGGACGGCCAACAAAAGTCGTGCTTCACGGAAAACCGTCGCTTAGCTAATAGTAATTACAATATGATACATACACATATATATGTATATATGCGAGTTTTTTATGCGGGACGCGTTGTAAAGCACGTGCTAGTTAGACTAATTAAAAATAAATAAATAGTGTGTGAGTGTATTTATATATACTTGTCGTTGTAATACGTTTTTCTTACGTGCATATAATAAATAATCTCTTTCGCTTTAAAATGTATTATAAATAAGAGTAAAATATATAAATCAGTATATTACATTAATAAAAAGGAAAAATAATTTATCAACTAATGTAAACTTTGAAAAATTAAATAAGTTAGTTATTTTATCATGAAGGGTATTTTTGTCTTATAAAAAAATTAGTGCAGCGGTGTCATTAATCGTCGTCTGTGAGTGTGGATGAGCTTTTCTTTTTTATATTAGTTTAGATATATATATACAGTTTAATGTCATTTACCTTATGTAATATGACAAATAAATATATTAGTCCTCTGTTAAAAGAAATAGCAATTTACCCATCTGTGTTAATCAAAATAAAATAATTTACCTCTTGTCTAGGGAGATACATTGCTTTATTTTAAAAAATATAGGGGGTAAATTGTTACATTTATTACACTTTCAACCATACTTATTCTTCTAGATCGCTTTCGACCATCTCACAACTCAAACTGATTTAGGCATCGGAGGGTCTTAATTAGAGACCTTCGAGCAAGCCTAACGATCTCCCTTTCTTTATCAGAAATAGCATCTTTGGATGGTCTTGTAGAAGGTACCCCATAACGACCCGAATCATATGTCTTGTTCAATTTATTAAAATATTGATATAATCAGATACTTATCACTTTTTTTTTTTTTAAAAAAACAAAGATATAATATACATGTGTGTGTGTGTGTGTGTGTCGCTGCTTGTAGATTTTTGTTCACGTGGAATGCATATCAGAGTGTGCATATGCGTATATATGTTTGGAAATTAAAATTTTTATTTTAGTTATAGATGAAATTAATTTTAATTATATATTTTTTATATTATATATCAATCACATAATAAATATAATATAATAATAATACGTGATCGCTGAGGGGAATGAACAACACACAGTAAGGATGCGAGGTGGTAGAAGAATATGTTGAGTATGGGATAGTGGAGATTGGAGGGTGGCGTAAGTCTTCAGTCTCCACTTTTGACTGCAATGGACGGAGATATTGACGCTTCCAATAGTGGTGCATCTGGGCGGCAAACAAACCACCCAACCCCTCAATCATAATAATAAATATTATTTATATGTAAACTCTCTCTAAAAATAAAAAATTATATTTTTTTTAATTTTTTTAAAAGTTACTCTTATATTTTTTTAAAAATTCATTATTTACGAGCAACCTCCTTTCATTAGGATTTGAATGAAAAATAATTATATATATTACAAAAAAGGTTATAAAAAATTTCAAATTTACCCCCTATTTAATATTCTACGTAAAAAAATTTGTACCTATAAAAAAAATATAATGATGAGTATTTGTTTGCATGTATATATAATCACAATCGATATATATATATTATACAAAAAGTGTGAATTTTTAAGTTAATTTGAGTAAAATATGTATTGATAATTACTGCATTAAAAAAATTACTAGATAATTTTTGTATATGATGTAAGATAATAACAAAATTTAATATAAAAGAATAAATTAAAAATTTCAATAAAATGAAAGCATTACTAAAAATTATGCGCACAGATATTGTATACTACCGTATCTAAGTATATTTATACACAAACACACACACACAAACGAACACATAAATGATGTAAGTAATTAGGGTATTGAATGCAGATTTAATAAGATGATAATTGAATACATATATAATTATGAAGAAGTTAAAACTAACCTGAATGAAGCAATTAAGTCACTAATTAGCTCTAATCATCCCTTGAATTTAATACACGGTGCCTGCACTTACTTAAAGCAGGGAAATTCTTATTCAAGTTGGATTTGTTCGGATAAAAATAAATTATATGACAAGTGCAATACATTTATTGTGTGGATGATGTACAGTTCATGAAAATTGACCAATCACATGATACACTTACTTCGTGACTAGTTTGATTCGACCAAATCTAATTTGAATAAGAATTTTTTAATGTGGAAGACGTAGAGGGCACATTTACAATACTTTGTTGTATATGCATGCTTCATTAATTCATACTTTATATTACTATATATATATGGGTACATCATACTTATCGATAAAATAACAAAAATATCCCTCCGATAAAAGCAAAATGTCCTTTATAGACAAAGATCCGTATTATATATCCACTCTCGGTCGGGTTACCTGACTAGTTGACCTAACATCTGATTCGTTGATCATCTGACAACTCCAAGATCCAGATCACGTCATATGGTCCAAACAAGTGGATACGTTTGACCTTAAATACATTCAATCACTTCATTAATTAAATGCTTTGTACATTAATTATCACTTTCGCACACATTAACTACTTTCACCCAACCTCAAACGTATATTTGATCGATGGGGCCCATCTAGTGAGCATAATACTTTTTTCTTTTCTCAAGTTCCCAAAATTCCTATCTTAACTATTTTTAGAGCGAACTCAATCTCCTATCGAATCAATCCATAAAAAGCCACTTCTCTTTATACTCAATTTAATTACATATATATATATGGTCGACATTTAATTTTATTTAATTATCATAATCAGAAAGAGTTGGTTCTTGACTTTTTCTTAATAATTAATCAACGCACACTCATGATCATGTCTTATTTTGATTATGCAATATTTATTATATATAATATATATATATATATATATATATATATAGTGATGATTATTAATTAGGTCATTAGGATTCAACTTAGACGTGCCACTAAGATCTTGTCATATCATCATTATGCACATTAATAAAGTCGACACTCATAATTATACTTCTTCAATTAATAAGAGCTTTTAATTAAGTTCAAATCCCAATACTTGACACAATTAATTCAAATATGTCGTTTAATTCAAGCATATATGTACCATTAATTAACAATATCTTGATCTTGCCTTGCATTAATCCACATTAACCTTCAACTTAGATACATGAACATATATATAAACAGATTTATTTTTAATAATTAACCCATGCATGTGTAATTACAAATAATTAGCTTAATTTGAACCATATCTATATCAAATTTGTAAATACATTCATCACTTTCTGATAAAAGGTTTTTTTTTTTTTTTTCTTAATCAAGTTATAAATATATGTAATTCTATTAAATGACTTAAATAGTGAAATGGATTAAATGTATTTTTGGGCTTGTAACTAATTAGGTCATTTAATTTTTTCGTCCTAAATATTTATAGGGCAGCACTTTGATTTCTTATCTTTATAATTTTTGTGAAAACTACTAAATTATAAAAATTAAAAAGACGCAGAACTAATATGATACCTTACAAAGTTAAAGGATAAAAATATTGACAAAAATGAGTCGATAGGTAATAGTTTAATTTTAAAAAGTCACATGAAATGTACATATATTTTTCCCGGCAAAAAGGTGATATCCGATGAAAAAAGATTGAAATTATAAAAATTAAAAAGATGTAAGATGAAAATACTCCTCCAAAAAAATATAAATAAAAACAAAAACGCCAAATATCTAAATTACGGGATCAAAGATGTGTTTAAAGGTAATGAAACTAATAAAGGCCAAGAGTTGTTGAGGGCCGGATGCATATCTTCACAAATCTTTCCTTGATTTCTTCTCATTAAAACCAAAAAGGTATTAATGTGCGTCAACTAATTAATGGTGATTAAGAAATTAATTAAGAAGGATGAAGTCCAAACAAGATCATACTTTTCAGGTTAATTTGATTAGTTGAAGATCTTGCGCACTTTTTCTAATTAATAATTCAAACACCTTTTCACCACACAATTATTTACAAATCAAACTAAATAAGAATTAATATTCAATGATGCAAATTAAGGATGTAATTAATTAATAAATTATTACACCATGCAAAAAGCTTCCCGGATTGATGGCTATTAGTTGTGCACGATTCAGAATCTTATACAACACATATATATAGACGTTACAACATGGTGTCCACTGTCCACACTCATAATTAATTTTAGGGTTTAGTCCAGTTTACTCTTCTGATATTACAAATGAGCAAATTACACATTTATAAAAATAGTATAGTAATTTGTCCTCCTGTATTTTTTAAAATGAAGCGATTTACCTCGCTTCATTTTAAAAAACACAGGAGAGTAAATTGCTTTATTTTTTAAAATGTAGGGATAAATTGCATTTTTCACATTAATTTTATGTACATGACATATAGGTTTACACAAGATTTGTTGGGGGAAAATTACAATACAATTTTAATTTTGCTGGAATTTAATGTCCTGTAATTTTTTTTTTTAAAAAAAATAGAATATTAAGGATAAAATATGTTGGAAATTGCAATCTACAGGCCATAATTTGAAGCTTAGGCGAGAGGTACATGCCAAATTTCGTCCAAATTTACAATTTTCTTTTTTAGGTAAAAGCGATAAACTTTTTATTAATTGAATAAATCGATTACAAGTACAATCATTTTTTATGACGCCAATATCTAACAAAAACTATTACAATAATCATATCCTACTCAATAACACCTACTATTACAATAAACAAGACTAACTCTTGCTATACAACAAACAACATTTCATGCACTTGACGGGGTTCGAACACATAACTCTAATATCATGGAGTTTCAATTTCACCAACTGAGTTAGGCCTCATTGGCTCAAATTTACAATTTTATTATGTCGTTTTTGTAAAATTATAGGATTTATTTGCCAAATTAAATTCCAACGCACTAAGGCCCGCTACCCTAGCAACATTAAAATTGCAATTTTTTCGCAAGTGTGTGTCGGTTACTGAACTATCAATCAATAATATTTTAGTCTAATGATCGAGGTTGAGACCGTATGAACAAATTCAACATCATGAATTTGAGTCTTATCGAATGTGTGGGTATTCACCTCATAATTTAAGAGTAAATTGCAATCTATCTAGCTGTGTTATGAAAAATAGACAAACAGAACCCTTATGAAAAATAAAATAGCAATTTACCCTCTGGTGTTTTTCAAAATATAGCAATTCACTTTCCCTATGTTTTTAAAATTGAAACAATTTACCTTCTTAGGCAGGGAGGTAAATTGATTCATTTTTTATAATACGGGGAGGTAAATTGCTTTTTCTTTTCACGATTGGGTAATCAACTCATGTTCAATATCACATGGGGTTAAATTACATTTAACCCACAATTTAATGAGATTAATTATAATTAATCTCTATTATACTGATCAAATCTATTAATCAAACATATATATTACTCAATTTATTAAAACATTGATATAATCGTATAATTACCGCTTCTGGATTAATTGGTTCAAAGGTTACTCATACATCATCTAACACTTAATTACTCAAAGTTATTAATTAATGAACCTACCTATATATATCTTTGTCATTGATTGGTGGACAAATCGAAGAAGTCGTGATCAATTCAAACATCATTAGTAAGGATCTTGGTGGACGAGTACTACACAATTAGGGTTTCTTAATTTAATCAAAAAAAGGCTGCAAATTGAGATTCGGACAATTAAGAAAGATGGATAAGTAGGTTAGACAAATATACGAGCACATGGTCTGCAGATTTTAGTCTAACCCTCCTGAAGCCTGGGTAATAATCGCCCACCTTATTACAAGATCTTAGGGACCGTATCTCGAAGATAATCTTCATATAATTATGTGATTAATAATGCCAACTAATACTTTTATTTGAATTAATTAACACAAATTAATAAGATCTCATGAACCAAGAAATCTGATCACTGTCAGCTCAGCTATATATATATGTGTGTGTTTTGGAATTAAACATATAATACGTGTGAATTAGGTTGAAATAATTAAGGTTGTCCGTGTCTATTAATTTGTGTTTTCGTTCTCAATTTTCAGTTCTTGAAATAGTGATAATTAAAAGAAAAATACATTTATTTATATGTAATCTTATTGAAAAAAAATATATTAATCCGACACTACAGTACAATATAAAAATATAATTTTATTAATTAAATAATTCAGATACATTCTTATTTCATATAAAAACTTATACAAAAAATTGAAAATAGAAACGCAAATGCCTAATTAAATATTAGGGAGTGGTTGGGAATTTGGGGGAATGTGAATTCCAAGTCAAATGCAAAGTGGGAAAGTGAGGTGACTTTGATTTGGTGAAATTGTAATGAGGAAGAAGCATGTGAGTGGGGTTCAATTTTAATTCAATTAATACACAACCTTTTGAGCCTAGCTACCTACATTGATGTTCAAATACAATAATTCAATTTGTACGTAGTTTGATGCAGTCAAAAAGATGGTGTGTTGAGAGTTGCAACTATGTTAGTGAGACTATATAGTCTCAATTAATTGAATATATATAATATATATATATATATATATATATATATATATATATATATATAACTCGATGTGTCGTGCGATCGAGCCCCGTATAGTAAAAAATGTTGTTCATTTTGACTGAAAAAATGAACATCATTAGAAAGAAGAGGTTTTGGGACTTATAAGTAGCACAAGTTTTCATATTACAACTGGCGTGAAAAGTGTGGTAGCATCATCAGCTCCCGTACAAGGAGCTTGGGGCAGACACATGGTTTTATTTCCACAGATGATGTACTGGAAGAAATATGGTTTTTTGTTATGGTTAATTATCATGGTCGAAGGGAAATTTTTTTAAAAAAATACTAATTAACCATGGTTGTGCAACGACTGATTAGCCATTTTCGCGTGCGAGATCAAAATATTAACTATAGTTAAAATCATGATAAAAAATTTCGTCATGACTAAAACAATGGAAATATCTATTAATTATGATCAGAACTTAAGTTTTTTGGATTAATTAGTTTTATTTGACCGTGTTATATAATATTAATTTGTCATAATTTTTAAGTCGCTGTCATTTATAGTGTAGGAATAATCAATTCTTTTGTAGTGGCGCCAAATGATAGGACGCGCGACACAATCGGGCTTCATGACACAATGTATTGTCCGCTTTACGCTATAAAAAAAATTATATATTCCCGTATCTAATAACAATTTTGATGATATCACAAAAAGTATATATTGAGTGACAATGATTTTGATCTTAGTATTATATAATTAATAGTGACAAAAATTGTGTATAAAGTCTATCAAATATGTGAAAAATCAATGATTAAAAGTGTCGAATTCTTATCCTATCCTATGGGACAAAAAATATAATTTCGCCTTTATAAGGATATAGTACCATTTATTTATATTATTGTCAAAGTTTGTACTTATATTTTTTAAAATCATTGACAAAGGGTTGCAATCTACAACACCTCCGACCAATAAAAGCAAATAATATATATATATATATATATATGAAAAAATAAAAATAAATAAATAAAACAATTATAACCACATCTAAAATTAAGAACAATCAAGTCTTGTTGAACTGAAATCGGAGAAAGAATAAATAGTTCATACTGTACATATTTCAACGAGAAACTAGCTATAAATCACCACTCATAGGTGTCAAATTTGGTACCATTCTTGTCCATGCAAGAATACTGCATTTTTTCTGGATTAAAAAAAAAGACTGCATTTTTCGTTTTGCGGTATCTCAAAGTCAGCATATTTTTTTGTTGAAAAAAATTCAAGGACTTCATGTGATATTAAAAATGTTCAAAAAAATACTGAGAAAAAATAAAATATCAATTACACCTCTTGTAATATGAAAAATATTCAAAATTAAAACCTCTTGAGACCAGGTTGACTAGGAGTTGTGTAAGTCATTGGTGATTTTTTATATTTAAATTTTCATAGGGGGCTTTTTAATATTTTGTCATATTACAGGGGTCAAAATGAATTGATCTCATTTTTTGTTCTATAAGTTTCATAATTCTTATTAATGATCCCATAAATTACAAAAGATCTCATTTTTAGTAATTTCGTCAGGCTCATTAGTGTTTTAGATAACAACAACGTGCACTTTCCATAAAAACATCGATTAAATCAGATAAAAAACCACTAAAAAAATGATATTTTTTACGACTTGTATGATCATTAATAAAGACGAAAAGCGTACGGAAGACAAAAGTTGCAATTTCTCCAAGAAGAAATATAGACCATATGTATATCTTGCTCTATATATATATATATAATAATAATTAATAATTCATTAATTAGGAAGTGAAGATGAATATGTCGATGGAAAGAGAATGTATAAGAGATGACGGTGGCACCTTATTGTTAATATTTTTGGTGTCCTGAAATGATTGGAAGTGGCATAGCAAAGAATTCTAGGAGAAGTCGCTTTCAAATCAGCGGCGTTTGTGATGAGTTTAGAGCACACTTAAATTTCCAACTATATATGTTGTAAGACTACTGTTGTTGTTGTTGTTGACCCATCAAAAACCCTACGCCACTTGCCCCAATCACCCTTTCAAAACCAACATACGTAGCCTACCTCCATATCACATGAATATTCCAATGCTAAACATACCCTACACCACTAACCTCATCACTGCATTTTACCCTACTTTCTATGTTGGGTGGTGGGGCTCATTGTGGATATATACTTAGCCCATGTTTTGTTTCAATTTTAGTTTTTGGTGGAGTATTTTTGGATCGGTTGACGAGATTGTATTTTATGTTGTTTGTGGTGTTGGGTCGATATATTTTTTGGTAATTTACAACGGACTCATTTAAAATTTGTCATGATTATAAATATCTAATTGTTGTTAGTGCAGTTTTTTTTTTCAGGTATGAAATTTACCATAGTGTTTGGATTTGTGTTTTGGATGTTTTGTTTTGATGTTTTTGAGATAGAGAGAGAAAAATAGAGATAAATAAGTATGTGTTTGAGATAAATTGTATGTTTGGATTTGTGTTTTGAAATAATATAAAATAGTTTAAAATAAGTGGTGTATGTTTGATGTTGGGATTTGGGAGACAAATGTTACTATTGATTGTTAAATCATGTCTTTTTTTTATATATATAAATATGTATTTATATAAATATTGTATGTTTAATGTTGTATTTTTTGTTGACAAAAAAATACTGTTCATTGTCAAATCATATCTTTTGTAATTATATTTATATATATAAGTGTGTGTATTCAAAAACTAGAAAAACACCCAGATAAGGTGTAAAAATATAAAAATAAACATTGGATGTGTTTTGTCTTGTCTCGGGAACCGTCCAAAACAAAATAAGACATAAAACCAAACAAAGCTTACCTTTTTCCAAAAAAAATAATAATACTTTTTTTATATATTATAAATAATAATATAATCAATGTAAAACACATTGTTGTAGATTTAGTAAACTAATTGACATTTTTCAAATTAAATAAAACGTGAATAAATAAAAAAATTAGAGCACAAGTACTTTAATAGAAAAAAATTCTAAAATTGGAGCAAAAACTAAAGTAATATTCTGCATATGTCAGCTAAAAACACTAAAAAATAAAGTATAAAACCCTTTACAATAGATTGATATGTATATAGGAAGTGAGGGGTACATAATTTTCTTTAGGGATAATTATATTTATACCCCTGATCTATGATTTATTTATGCAGATCATTCATATCTTTTATATAATTACAGAAACTACCCATGATAGCAAAAAATTATGAATAGTTTGTGTAATGATACTAAAATTTTTAGAGGTGTGTGTGTGTAATTTTCAAAAAAGTAAGGTGTAGTTTGTATAATGATATTGACATTTTTGTTGGTATATGTGTAATTATTTAAAAAATATGGATGATTTATATAAAAAATCATAAGTCAAAGGATTTAAATATAATTATTCATTTTCTTTAAATAAAAAGTTTTCAACAACTATAGTAGCTGTTTAAATCCAAAAATTCATGTCACCCCCGTCAAGCGGAACCAACGTATAATTATTTTATATATCATCGATCAAGTTATTATCCGAATAATTTTATAAAAATAACTATTGGACACCAAAACATTATTAGCATCCATTTTTGCAACTAAACAAGGGGCACTTTTGTCATATAACAATATTTGTACTTGTAGAAAAATAAATTTATACATTTTATAGAAAGTATTGCTTTTATTAAATAGCCAAAGCTTTTTTTTTTATTGCTAAATATAGAAGAAAGTATTACACTGGATAGTTTATAGGGATAGTGCAAGTCTTAAAATGTCGACTATGCCCTTGACCCAACTAGTTTAGTGGTTTAAATCTTGTAATATTATCTTGATATTCAATTGATAATAGAGATAATTGCATTTATACCTATTATTTATTGTATTTACATAAATCATTTTTTTTTTTTTCATAATTATGGATTTAACCTATGATAGTTATAAAATAAGGGTAGTTTATGTTCTGGTGTTAATATTTTTAGAGGGTGTATGTGTACATTTTTAAAAGAATATGGGTCATTTATGTAAATAATGTTGATATTTTTTATGGATGAATATGTAAATTTTAAAATTTTAGAGATGGTTTGTGTAGATAAACTATAGATCAGAGGTGAAAATATAATTATTCCTTAATATAATAATGACACGCCTAACTAGATATTAATATATTAGATCAAAGATTAATGACTCAAAATTGACATGAATTATATAAAATTCATAATTATGTATATGATGCGCGTAAATTAGACTTTGGTTTTAGGGCTAATTACAGTTAAATTGTTTTTGAAAATACAAAATTATTATTCTTTTTCTTGAAAAACTGTTGAAATTACACTTACAATACTCCATATTAGAATTCTCCATTCATAATTGTATACTTTCTGTTAAGATTTGAACGAAAATTTTAATTTTAATTTTCTAAATCAGCCCTCATCCAAATTCCATTATTTAGTATAAATTAGTTAGACAATATTGTTATTGCTTGCCGGCTCAAATCTCATCTGTTGTCTTTGCCTGAAAACATTGGAAAATGCAAGGAAAGATGCCATATGTTTCTTAATTCATCTAACTCATTGATGGGTCCATATATGGACATACAAGTCTCCTTTTTCTTCCTTTTTTTGCTCTTTTGTGTTTTTTTTGGTATATGTATATATATATATATAATATATATATATATATATATATATATATATATTTTTTTTTTTTTTTTTTTTTTTGGGTGTGTGTGTGAGGGGGGGGGGGGTTAGTTTTAAATTATAATGGATTCATCTTAAATTTGTCATAATTATAAATATTTTTTATTTTTAAAAAAATTATAAATAATCAGTTGTTTAACAAATACCTTCCTATAATAGGTTGTCACGATGATGCATTTGGTAGACTACCGTTAATTTCAATGGGGTATTTGTAATTTTTCAAATAACGTAAATAATTGTTTACACAAAATTTCGTGTTTGCAAAAATAATTACAAGATAAGAAAAATATGGACAAATAATCCCCTGATTTTGCCCCAAATGTGGATCAAAGGGATTGAAACTTGTTCTTGGATGTAGATGCATAATCTCCTCAGGATTTGTGGAGCAAACTACATGTTACATTGAAATTTGATATCAAAATTTGATGATTTGATGCTGAGGAAGACGTAGAACCTTCACGGTAGCAGTGCTCCATTATAACAGAGAACTTTTGGACTTAGGTCCTTTTTGACTTGTTGTGATTTGTATATGTCTGTATGTAATCACTTGTGAGAGTTGAATGCCTCTTTTTATAGTCGCAAGTAGAGCTTTAAGCAACTTGAAATCATTTTCTTGAGCTTGTACTCCATGGGCTTTTACATAGATTAGTCTTCTGATGGACTGTAGTTGAACATGTATCTGCCAAGTTTAGCCAATCTAAAATAAAGAAATAACTTTGTATTTATTTTGGATTGACCCAAAAAAATACATATGACCCAAATTTGGTATGGGCTCATGAATTCATTGTCTTGAAAATATGAAATGCCTAAATTGATTATGGACTTTTATTTTAGAACCCAGTTATTAGTCATTTATTTAGGTTTTAATTGATAATTTATTTTAAAATATTTTAATGTCAATAATAATATGGTAGATTTATGGTAATTTACCCAAACTTTTTTGAATGAGTTTGACCCTCCGATCATATGTGGGGGTATGCCTTCTGTACTCTAAGTATAGCATAATGTACATATCAAACAATATTCAATGTCTTTTTGACGTCCACACTTTGAATTTCATGGAGTACTGTGGTAGTCCTCTTGTGTTTCTATTTGACTAAGGACACATTTACTTTGAGTTATTAGTTGAGATATCCCACTTAATCACCTCTAATTTTTTTGTTTACTTTATTTTGAATCAATTCAATTTTAGTACTATAGCTTATTTTGGCTGGATTATAATTCTAAAGTTATCTATACTACTTAAATCACATCATTCCAAGTAAAGGAGAGCATGAGAGAATGATTGATAGAGTGTATCCACTAATGTGTTACTTGAGTTTACGAGTTCCTAATTTATAGTGGAGTCACGTGGACTTGTAATCTATTACAAACTCTACTTTTAATTCTATCATCTTATGATGATAAGATAAATTGATACATTCTGTAACCTATAATCTATTAACACAAACTATTCCTATTTTTTGTATAATTATATAAAGCACCCCTGACAGCAAAAAAACAAAAATAGTTTATATAGTGATGTTAATATTTTTGGAGTGTACGTGTGCAATTTTTCAAAAAGTAGAAGCGATTTGTAAAAATAATGTTAATATTTATGATGTGTGTATGTGTAATCATCCAAAAAACAAGATTGATTTGTGTAAACAAATCATAGATTATGAAATATAAATGTAATTTTATCCCAAATAAACTTTGCCACCATCCATAGTTTCGACTAAAGATAAAACGGACTTAATTATATTCCTATCTATAAATATGGATAAATAATCAACATCTTCAAAATTACATATCGTTTGTAAAATACTTACATACCACATATATATCAACACAAATTTCACATCGATACAAGAATCGAAACTCATAAGAAAGTGTGTGTTTGTGTGCACTACAAGAAAATAGCTTGATAGCAACGAAAAAAATTAGTATCGAGATAATTAGCAAGTAAAATTCTCATTGCTAAATTAAATTATTTAATAAAAGAATTTACTTGTTAATATTTAGTAACGAAAGTTTACTTACTAACGAATTTAGCAAATAATTGTTTATAATATATATTAGGGTAAATTATATTTTTCCATCCGAACTATGACTTTTTTTACACTTTGGCATCTTTTTTTTTTTTTTTTTTTTTTTTTTTTCAACTTACCATCTCATCTTTACCAAATTTTGCACTTTGCTATTTATAACTATTTTTTCACCAATATTTTGTCAAAAAAATCACATATACTGCACATATAAAATCACCAATATTTATGTGATGTGATATTTTTTACATATCCATAGCATGTGATGTTTTTCTGACAAAACAATTAGCAAAAAAATGATTATATATGAAAAAATGCAAATTTCGCAAAGTTGAGATGACAAATTGACAAAAAAAAAGTTTAGATGCCAAAGTATAAAAAGCGGCATATATAGTTCGAATGACAAAATTTAATTTATCATATATATTAAATAATATAGATTAACAATAAAAACTTTATTTGCTAATTAACTCGACACTAATCTTACCATCAAAATTTTTGATAGGGACGGGGCATTTTTCTAGTTCTTTGATTACTCAACCTCCGACCAGCCACCTTGGGGCCATCATCATTTACGTTTACAACAACATGTGGTGAGGTGCCGATGTTGTTTGTTTCTCAAAAGAAATCATGACTACTAATGATTTTGTTGCATAATATGAGAAACATAAACAATGATTATTGTTGTAAAATCGTATGGTTTTAATGATGTAGAATAAAAAATAAATATATTTTGGGAGTGTTTGGATCAACAGAAGTTGAAAATATAGGATTTGTAGTGCGTAATTTGACATGTTTTTTTCTCAGTTATAGGTAACAAACAGGAACTGATATGCTAGCAATATAAATTCATGAAAATGAAGTGAACATGAATGAATCATAACGAAACAATCAAATATTCATTAATTAAGAGCAACCCTAGGGTCCATCAACCTATTATTATCCAACTAGATTCGAACAAGAATTTTTCGATCAATCCCATATTTGAATGCGCTTTTTCCTGCCCTCCAAATCATCTCGTAAGACATGGTTCTAGTACAATCTAAATGCTTCTATCGATTTATTTATTTATTTAATTGAAAAGAGAAAAATATTAGTTCCGATGATTCATGTTTAAACAACTATTCGTTAGACTCAACTTTGACGGAATTCAGATTTACTTCATTTTCTTGAATTAATATTTCTAAGGGATATTACACTTTTTTTTTTTATAGAAAAGATTTGGTATAATTACACAAGGCCTTCTGTAATTTAAAAAATTACATTTAGTTTGCTTATGTTTAACAAATAAGTGTCTCTATTAGTTAAAATTCACTGAATTTATTGATACTAATAAAAAGAAATGGATAATTATCCATATTTACTTCGATTGACTTATTAGTGATTTATTGCAAAGTCAAATAAAATTTTTTATAACTAAATTACCCATATACATATTCACAAGTTAATGCATGTGAGGAGATATGTCTTTCCCATTATAAGGATAATTTAGTCAATAAATCAGTAATAAGTCAATTAAAGATAAATATCAATTTTCATTCAATTTTTTTGTTAATATCGACGTATTCAATAAATCTTTACTAACAAATAACCTATTTGTTAGACAAAAGTCAACATCAAAAGTATTAAATTTAATTTTTAAATTAAAAAAAATCTCGTATATTTATACCAAATCTTTTTTTGTTTTTTTAAAAGTGTAATTATCCCTACTTCTAACGTACTGATTAGGTCACGATATGATTGAAATGATTACACGTAAGTTTAGGAGATAAAGTTGGCTTAGCTCTCTATAATGGGATCAAAGCCATCAGTTGGAGGTATGGTCATTAATGCGGATTGGGGGTTTAGGTTATGGGAAGATTCAGGTGTTAGTAATCTCGAAAGATGTATTACTAATTTTTTGATGTGATCCGATCTCTAATGATCGTACGTTGTTTTTCACAATTTGGCTCGGCGGAATGAAGGGAATAAGTTCGGAGCCTACACCGAAAGAGTTTATCGAATTTGATCTGATATAACCACTCCGACAATGAAATTAGATTTAACAGAAGATCAGGTTAGAGTAAAACGATGTAATTTCTTGAAAACAGTTATTTTAACTTTCATAAATGCTTATACACATGATCCATTGTACGAATGACAACGGTCATCTTTAGAGATGCATCCACGCGTCTATCATCCAGCTTTTCCCGCTAGCCCATGTCTTTGGATATTTTGACAAAGTTTGGGACCAAATGTTACACTTTTCAGCTATTTTGTGGGACTGAAAACTCAATTTTCTCAAAATGATGATTAGATGTAACTACATGCTGAGTTTATAAGCTCTATGAAATTGTCTGGTATTGATATATTTTTTTTTTTTTGAGAAGCTTATAAGACTCGAAATAAGATATTTAAAATCTTATAAGTTCTTTAAAAATAAAAAGTAAGTTCAGCACATTTTCTGTACAATCTTTTAAAATATTTAATTTAACATCAAATAGACAAAAACACTTCCACAATTTTGTCAGTATTTCACTTTTACGCTTCATATAATTGATGTTTTTCGTTTTAAACTTTGATGGCCTTTTCAATTATTATTATAATATAAACAACTTATTATGTCAATCATTGTAATATCTTATAAGTCCTAAACAAAAACTTATTCTTAAAACAAGCTTTATCATTTTTAAACGGCAAAATCTCACTTTTGGTCCCACTAGATAGGGCCATTCTCACTTTTGGTCCCGAGCTTTATGGGCTCAACACTTTTGATCCCAAAATCCTAATTTTTTAACACAATTGGTCCTGTTCCGTTAGAATTAACGAAAAACAACACATGCCGTTAGTCAACAGTCAGTCAACGGTTGATTTTATACTTTTTTAAATTTAAATCATTTTTTCTATTTTTATTAAAAACATCCTAAACTTTTTAAAAATTTAATTTTTCTTAATTTAAGTTTAAGAAGAAATATTTAATTTTTAATTAAATTTAATTTGAAGAAAATTTAAAATTTTAATATCTAATTTTTTTAAATCAATTATTAAAAAAAATCAAAATAGGGGACGATGGCCATCGCCGCCGCCCTCGAATCTGGGCGCGGCGTCGCAGTTGCCCAGAACAGCTCTGGGCGACGGCGACGCCATCGCCCAAAACAACTTGGGGGGACGACGCCGCCGCCTAGAGCCTCGACTGGGGCGGCGTCGGCGTCGCTGGTGGTGGTGGGAAGGGGAAGGGGGTCGCTGGTGGTGGCACGGGAGGGGGCGGCGCTAGGCAACATTGGGGTTGGGGAAGGGGCGGTAGGCAACGCGGGGGGGGGGGTTAAGGGTAATTTATATTAGGGATAATTACATTTACACCCCTTCACCTATTGTCACTTTACACAAACCACCCCTACTTTTTAAAAATGACATAAACCACCCCCTGACAGCCTTTAAAACCCCAAAATGCCCCTATTGACTTGGTCAAATTTTAATTTATTTTTTTAATAACAAAAATGCCCTTAGGGGTGTTTTGTAATTACCAAAAGGTAGAGGGGTGTCAAAGTAATATTTAGAAAATTGAATAATATGACCCCATATATTTTTTTATTATTATTTATACTAATTTTTAATTTTTTAATTAAATTATTTATTAAATATTTTGTTGAATATATATAAATTTACACCTCTTAATAATTGAAATATTAAATTATTTAATTAATATATTAATAAAAATTAGTTACTAGCTTATAAATTCAAATTAAAAAAATATCACACTTGTATAAATTAATTTGAATTCTTAAAATTAAAAATTATTTATTCTCTATTTTTATTTATAATTAAATTTTATTAAAATTAATAAATTATAATTCAAAATAAATTATAGTAGAATTAGTAAAATAAATAACTTATTTATTAAAATATTTTAAATTATTATAAATGTAATATATACATATAAATATGTTCAATTATATACATATTTATATATTTATATTATATAAATATATATACATATATGTATAATTTATTAATTTTATAAAATTTAGCTATAAATAAAAATAAAAAATAAATCTTTTAATATTTTTAAAATAATTTATACAAATGTGATAATTTTTAATTTGAATGTATAAGCTAGTAACTAGTTTTATTAATATATTAATTAAATAATTTAATATTTCAATTATTAGTGTAAATTTTATATATTCAACAAAAAAATTAATAAAATAATTAAAATTAAAATTAAAAATTAGTATAAATAATAATAATAAAATATATGGGGTCATATTATTCATCCCCATAAATATTACTTTGACACCCCCCTCTACCTTTTGATAATTACAAAATATCCCTAAAGGGCATTTATGTTATTGAAAAATTAAATTAAATTTTGACCAAGTCAATAGGGGCATTTTGGGGTTTTAAAGGCTGTTAGGGTAGTTTCTGTAATTTTTGAAAAGGCAGGAGTGATTTGTGTAAAATGGCAATAGGTGAAGGGGTGTAAATGTAATTATCCCTTTATATTAAAATAAACAATAATTTAATATTTTTTTATGTTTTATTAATTTATATTGAAATATAATAATTTTATAATATTAAAATAAAATATTTTTATAATTTATAAATTTGGTAAATTTAACCCTTCAAATTTTTAAAATCATCAATTACGAAGAATTGAACAAATCCAGAGCTTTTATTCATTCAAAAAAGATCCAATAGTCATTAAAATACGAAAAGATATATAATAAGTAAGGGCACAACGGTCAGTTTGTAGAGGGGTTTTCAGTTTTTTTTTTTTTAAACAAGAAGAGGTTTTTGCTGAATTTTTAAAATACAGAAGGATTTTATGTATTTAAGCCATCAATTTATGACAATAACATTCAATATTGGTATAATTTTGAGATGTTTGTGACATCTTTTGGTCTATTTTTATCAAGATAAAGTGATGAGAAAAAGATGAAAATGTTATGTAATGTTTGTGTGTTATTTACATATATAAATAGCAAAAAAATATTTCTTGGAGCCTTTTTTTTCCTAAAAAAAAAATTGATATTTGACTGACCGTTGATTAATATTGACTAACAGTTGACTAACGGCACGTGACTTATCACGTGCCGTTTTTCGTTAATTCTAACGAAACATGATCAATTGTGTTAAAAAATTAGGGTTTTGGGACCAAAAGTGTTGAGCTCGTAAAGCTCGGGACCAAAAGTGAGAATGACCCTATCTAGTGGGATCAACAGTGAGATTTTGCCTTTTTAAACTTTCGGTGTATCTTGATAGATATAGAAATTTACAAAATATTTCAAACATTATTTACACATACCACCCCTACTTTTAAAAAAACACACACGTGCACACCCCCAAATACATCAACATTATTATACAAACTAGCTTTATTTTTTTTATTGTAATTTCTGTTATCGTGCGAAAGATGAGGGCAATTTATATAAATAGATTACAAATTAGAGGGGTGTATATATAATTATTTCTAAAAAGAATTGCACGATGCATTCAAGACAAGAAGAAATGGGAAAGGACACAAAAGATAAGCCCATGCTTTGCCGGGTCAAATTATGGGTCGAATTATTTGATCCAAATCTTTGATGGGGCCCAAAAGTGGTCATATCATTTGTTTGGGCTGTCATTGGTCTAATCTGGTACAAAGCCCACTGATTACAAGACTTCCCAATTTCTTTTCTTTATAGATGATAGCATTTTAACGGTGTCGGTGGTTGTTATTGTCACCAGGAAAAAAATGATTTTTTGTTATAGTTAATTATTATAATAAAAAAAATTGTGATAACTACAAATTAATCATAACTCTCCAATGACCATTAATCATTGTTTCTGCAAGTGATGCCAAAACATCAGTCATAGTTAAAATCATGACAAATGCTTTGACCAAAGTTAAAAATCATGACCTGATTAGCCACGGAAAAAGTTTAAATTTCAGCATTGGTTTATCTAACTGTAGTTAATAGTATTAATTTATTATCTTTTAAGTCGTGGTCATTTATATTGTAGTAAAAAATCAATTCTTCCGTAGTGTGTCAGGTTGTTTAGTAACGAGTTCAAGAAGTAAAATCCATAAAACTCATCTTATACTTAGTTTGTAAACATATAAGATATTTGAGAGCTTATAAATTTTTAAAAATCGTTTGATAATTTCTTTTGAAAGCTTATAAAATCCTAAAATCAGATCTTATAAACTCTTTAAAAAAAATGTTAACTTCACCCAATTTTTTTCAAAACATCTATATGCTCTTTACTCTTAATATTTAATAACAAAAACTTGCTGATAATTTTGTTAGTATTTTAGTTTTTCCCTAAATATAGTTGACATTTTCGCTCCGAAAGTAAAATTATTTATTTATATAATTTTAATACTAAGAGTTCAATGGCTTTTTTGTTCATTATTACTGTGAAAAGCTTATTATGGTGAAGTAAAAAATTCATTTTATGATAAAATAACTGACTTATTCAACTTTTCAAAATTTATATTAATTGATAAATTATTTATTTTTTTTCTTTTTTAATGTAATATATTGGTTTATACTTTTTATTTTTATTTATAATATGTTTTAAAATATAAAAGATTATTTATTATATGCACGCATGAACAACGTGCCATAATAACTAGTCATTTAAAAAAAAAAAAGAGGCACTTTTCACTTTGTAATACAGTTACACTAACTTTTTGTTATATCGATGATATCTTAAGTTGATTATTTAGTTTTTGAAATAGGTATTAATTTATATATTTTATATTTTAAAATATAAAAAATATTTTTATTATATAAACTGAAACATGAAAATAAGTAACTTCCATTATGTTATTGTGCACCAAGTCTAGGGTTCTATATATAAATGCGCCTACACACTTCTCTTCGCTAGAAGAACCCCTTGCTCCTTAAACCCTAATTCTCTGCTGAGTGGTGGCTCCGCCGCACTTTTTGCCGCCGGCGTGTTTTCAGGTTCAATTGTTAACGCACTTTCTAGCATGTGTTTTTAGAAGGAAAAGCTAAATAATAATTTGTGGAAAGAAATGAATTGATGATTCAACCTCATTATCTCTCAAAGCTCAGTCCTGTTTTAGTTCTCTCTAGGTTGCTGCTAACTTTGGATTTATTTTTTGTATTTAAGTTGGGTCTTTGTTTTGTTAGGAGAAACAGGTAACTATCAGTTTTGGTTGAGGAGAAGCAAGAATGCTGCTGCTGTTTGAAACTCCCCCGGGGTTTGCCCTTTTCAAAGTCTTGGATGAAGGAAAACTGTCCAAAGTCGAGGTGTGTTTTGTTCAGAGCCTCTTCTTTTCGTTTAGTTTTTATTGTTGTGTTTCTGTTGCTTGTATTTCTTCGCTTTTTTGTTTGCGATTAATTTTCCGTATTTCAGGACTTGGGGAAGGAGTTCGCCACGCCTGATTCTGCTAGACAGGTCTGGATTCGATTCGTTGTTTTGTTTATGCTGCCTTTGCAATTTGTTGAATTGTATGTACGTTAGATTGAAGACAGAGAATGAGCATTGTTCTTACTTCAACATGGCCTATTTTAGTTCTATATAAAGCAGGATTTTGTCACTCCTTTTATTTGCACTTAGACCACCTCCTATGTATGAGCCGACCAAAGATTTTCATCATGTTTGTGTTTTTTCTTTTAATGTTCACCCATAAATTGGGCTAAATTTACAAAATAACCATACATTAGAATTTTATGAAGTGAGAGTTTGTCTTCATAAATTGACTTCAATTTTATTTTTCGGGGGGAAATGGCTACCAATTTTTGAAGTGTTATTAAAAGAAAGAAAACTGATGACTATTATAAAAATTGGAATATAGATTACTGGTTAAAATCAAATGAAATTATTTCCTTTTATCTATCAGATTTTGACTGGCACTGCTGTAACAGTGCTGAGGTTGTAAGTTTAATTGTGAGGTGGAGCAAGTGAAAAACTGAAATGATGGTGTAAGAAAATGGAGGAGATGCAGTTATATAGGCTTAGATGAAACCTAAAACAAAATTATACTACATATTTTCAAGCTGCTGGAGCACGGATTAGGCACTCAGCTTCTCAACTAATCTTGGCTCTTCTTATAATATTTGTGTCTATATTAATTGATGGTTCCAATAACAAATGTTTTTCTGTCAACCTTAGGTTGTCAAGCTAAAAGCCTTTTCCAAGTTCGAGAACACCTCTGAGGCTTTGTCAGCTGCGACCTTATTGATAGACAGTAAACCCAGCAAAGGTCTCCGCAAATTCTTGCGTAGCCATTGTGAAGGTGACATTTTAGCTGTAGCTGATTCCAAACTTGGGAACACAATCAAAGAGAAGCTGGTGAGTTAGCCACCATAACCTAGGAGATGTGGCACAATGCTGTAATTATGCCCAGCTGGTTGCCTTGCTTTCCACTAAGCTAATTGTTTATGCCTCGCAGCAAATTGAATGTGTCCACAACAATGCTGTCATGGAGCTGATGAGAGGTGTTAGAAGTCAGTTGACCGAACTTATATCTGGTCTAGCTTCCCAAGATTTGGCTCCAATGAGCCTGGGTTTATCACACAGCTTGTCAAGATACAAATTGAAATTCAGTCCTGATAAGGTGAATCTCTTTGCAGTGTATCTGTGGTAACTGTATGTTCATTCTGATAATGGAATCTCTTCACCTTCCCCATGTTATTTTTATAAAGATGTACTATGCGCTGGAGTTTTAATTCTTGAAAGTAGGAGAAAGGCCTATTGACCCAAAAGATATTGGCATTCTTTCTGAGTTGCATTAAAAGATGTTTGCATGCTTTGTACACAGCTCTCGGTTTTGAGGAACCTATGTTGGGATCATCAATTAGCAGTACTTAAAATGATTGCTTTCATAGTATCTATATCTATTCTGTTTTTAACTGGGATTTTGATGGTTGTTACTCTAGGTTGATACAATGATAATACAAGCCATTAGCTTGTTGGATGACCTTGACAAAGAGCTCAATACATATGCGATGAGGGTCAGGGAATGGTATGGTTGGCATTTTCCGGAACTTGCAAAGATCATACAAGACAATATCCTTTATGCAAAGACAGTGAAGTTGATGGGCAACCGAACAAATGCTGCGAAGCTTGATTTCTCTGAGGTAGAGAATTAGGTTCTTTTTTACCTTTCCCCATTCCTGCCTTATGAATTTGTGATAATAACAAATCTAATTGTAACAATATATTTTAACTACAAACCAAGTAACTGCATATATACGAGTAAATAAATACTAATGGACATAGGGAGAGAGAGTTTGTTCCCTAATCATGCTAGGCAAATGAAGTTTGTATCATGATGTGGTCATATGTATGTGTTTTGTATTGCTTGAGTCATCACATTGGAAGACATTCAACTAACTAATTTGACAGATCGAAGAATATGTGCTTTGGGTTCTAAGCAATTAGATTGCTATATGGTTAGACAATATTCTTGCTGCTTATAAAATTCTTAAGCTTGTTCAGAATGGCATGTTAGTTGTTTCTAGTTCCCAAGTTTCAAATTAATGTGGGAGTTCTGACCTTAAGTCCTCCTTAGGCCAGTACTTGGCTAATTATGCACCCTCTAAAGTGTGCCTGTGCCATATGTTTCTAATGAACTGGTCAGGCTGAGAAATGCGTGGTTTATATTGTATTTAATACCTCTAGCATGCTCTGGAAATTGGAAGAAGGATGAATTTCTGCAAGTTTCTTTCTTCTTTGACTGGGATTCTGTTGTTCATAAGCTCACACATGTTCTCAATGCGCATAGATACTCCAAGAAGAAGTTGAGACAGAACTGAAAGAGGCAGCCATGATTTCCATGGGAACTGAAGTTAGTGACCTCGATTTGGAGAACATCAAAGATTTGTGCAACCAAGTTCTGTCTCTTGCTGAATACAGAGCTCAACTCTACGACTATCTAAAGAGCCGGATGAACACCATTGCCCCAAATCTTACGGCTCTTGTTGGAGAACTTGTTGGTGCTCGCTTGATTGCTCATGGAGGCAGCTTAATAAATCTGGCTAAGCAACCAGGAAGTACAGTTCAAATACTTGGTGCAGAGAGAAGGCTCTTTTAGAGCACTGAAGACTAAGCATGCAACTCCTAAATATGGGCTCATATATCATGCATCTTTAATTGGTCAAGCAGCACCTAAGCACAAGGGTAAAATTTCAAGGTCTCTTGCTGCAAAAGCTGCTTTGGCAATTCGATGTGATGCTCTCGCAGATGGGGAAGATAATTCTATGGGTTTGGAGAATAGAGCTAAGGTACTTGAACTTGTGGTTAAATAGAAAGTTGCAAGCGATAACTCCATTTTCTGTCATTAACTGTCTGTTTTGTGTAGCTTGAAGCTCGTTTAAGGAACTTAGAGGGCAAAGAGCTCGGACGTTCTGCTGGGTCTGCAAAAGGCAAACCAAAGATTGAATTTTATGACAAGGACAGGAAGAAAGGATCAGGGGGTTTGATTACTCCAGCCAAGGTCTGAATCGAATCTAAAGTAAAATGCTACCAGATGTTTTCCTCCTCTGATGTCTAAATTTCCTTCCTTTCCATGCAGACTTACAACCCAGCTGCCGATTCAATCCTAGGACTAACTGAATCATTGTCCAAGAAAGACGGGGATGAAACACAGACTGATGTGCCTTCTGCTGATGAAGAGCAAAAGAGTAAGAAAAAGAAGAAGAAGAAGACTGATCCAGAAGATGCTGAAATGGCAAACGGAGTTAATGGTGCAGAACCTGAAAGTGAAGCAATAGGGAAGAAGGAAAAGAAGAAAAAGAAGAAGCACTTATCAGATGATGCTGAGATGACGACTGAACATGAGAACGCTGATGGGGAAGATAAGAAGAAAAAGAGGAAACACACCGAGCTGCCAAATGAACAAGACGATGGCGATGCAGGTGAGAATAAGAAAAAGAAGAGAAAACACGCCGAACCTGACGGTGAAGGTGACGCAACCCCTACAAAAAGAAAGACAAAAAGAAGAAAAAGAAAAGTGAAGACTAAACATTCTAGACATAAGCATAGCAACAGGCCTAGCAGTTTTGTTTCATGAGCATGATTTTGGTTAGTGCATGTAAATTAGGCCTCTTGTTCTACAATTTGATCCTAAACTTATTCAGTGTATTGCTTATTTCTCTTGTAATCAGTAGAAAAACATCCTCTGTTTAATTTGGGGGGTTTTGAGCCGTCAAACGTGTCCGTATATGTGGAGTGTTTTTAGCACATTATTTGCAGCACGTCTTAAACTCTGATAACCTGAAATGATCCCTTTTTGCCTTCTGATGTCAAGCCAGATGGGGAAAGTATTTTCCTTTCTAAGTTCATTACATTATTTTCCATGTCCGGAACTTGTTGGAGACATGAACCACAAATTCTTGCAAAAGCACTTGTTTTATGGAATTTTCAGGTCAGTAAGAGAGGATAAGGCCGACTGGAGGTCGTGGGAAGTTCTATTCTATCATGTGGTTGTAGGCTGTGTATCGACGTGCATGATCAATGAGAACTCCTTGAGAAATATCATTATCCCGATGTCTTGTGCCTATAAGTAAGGTCCTTATGAGCTGTTTACAACTGTTTAAAATGAACATTATCCAAAATAAGTTGAAAAGAGTTTTCAATTTATTATTTTTGCCTTTGAACTATTTTAATTTTTAAGTTTGATGTAAGCCTAAAGTTGTTTACTTTCTTTCAAATTTCTAATATCGGTAAAACTATAATATTAAACTGTTTTATCAAATATTCTAATTTCAACATTTTCTTTTCGCATTTCATTGTTTTTAAATGCTTAACTTTTGTCATTGTTCAACTTATAACTTTTCTCTATAAGGTTGGATTGGACCATGCATCAAGTTTTGTACATCATTTCTATTTTATGATAGCAGCCCAGCCCGAGTCCAACAAGTCCAGTATTAGGCCGATTGGACTCGATTTTATATCACATCACAAGTGTCTTGTATAGAAATCCAGACTGATTTGGGCGGATCGAAACACCCCCTCATTGGTAAATGGAATTTTCGTTCTTAATCTCGATTTGAAATTTTAAAAACATGACATTTTCAATTTCTCCTTCATTTATGTACATGGGTTATTCATTTCCTTCCCACTCCCTGTTCTACACTAGAAATCGTTCCCCCAATTTAGACGGAGGTTAGGATTGGGTTGGGTTGGGTTGTTATTCTGAATCTGTTGAGTTGGCAGTGTGCCTGCCCTCAATTTTCAAAGTAACTTTTGAGATTAAATATTTATCCATAAGCTTGGTTGGTTGAACACAATTTGTTTAGGTGTAAGAGTATGCAATGGTTTATTCAACTGGGAACTCATGACTTTGATTTCCACTTAATTCTCTTGCATACATCCAAAGTGTTATTGAGGGCAAAATAGCTAGCTTTTCTGATGTAGGATGAAATCCCAAGACCACAAAGCAATGTTTGTTTCAATTCAAGATTTTCTATCAGTACATTTGTAAAAAACTTAAAAGGCCAAGTTAATTCGTGATGAAGTGAAAAACCTTGGTTGTTTACTTAGTACTAGTAGTAGAGATGCAATGTTCGAATAGCCTACATATGAGCGTCGATGATTTTTGTCGGCTGTGTTATTTGCTTGAGCAATTTGGGAATTTTTCAGGTAAGGGAACAAGTAGCTATTTTTTTTAATATCCTTGCCCACCACACAAACTCAATTTCAAGCATAGTAAGCATCTTCACGTTGTGTTGAATTTACGATATTTTTTTTTATTAAACTACCTTTATACATTTTCACATGTGCTAATGCATGATTTAGATACATATTCACACTTATAAAGGTAATTTGGTTAGAAAAAAAAATTGTTTGACCTGCAATAAGTTAAAGTAAATCAATTATAGTTAAATATGATATTTTGTTCTATTTTTTGTTTAATATCAACAAATTTTTGTGATTTTTTACTAATAAAGAGCTCTATTGTTGGGTGGAAATAAACGTCATAAGTACTAAATGTAACTTCTCACAGGTTTATTTTATGTATAATTACACCAAATGTTATGAAAGGGCAATATAATTATTCCAATTGCAGGAATACCTCTAGAAATTAATAATGCCTAGACCACGTAATTTTATTAGTTTAAAGAGGTATTACATAATCAATAAATTAATAGTCTATTACTTTAAAGAGAGTTTTTTCGATTCAATGAACCTACATATTTTCAAGAAATTTAAATGAATGAACTATTGAAAAAGGCATTCTTGAACTTGATATGATGATTAACGGGCTTGGTTACCGCAACAAAATGGATGTCAACTGCCTATCGAATTACTTGGGTGAAAATGATACATGTAAATTCAGAGAGTCCGAAGTTTAAAAAAAATTGTAGTTAGTGTTGTTGAAAATTCTATTTGAGGACTGAATACAATTTGCTACCAATTACGCAGAAGGAAACACCTCATAACAACAACCACTCTTCGTAATCTTTTGTTACAGTATGAGAACGGAATACTGGAGCTTTTGGATGCAGTAATAAAAATGAAATACAAACTAAATTTAATTTTAAAAGAAATAACAATAGAATCGCATTTTATTGAGTTGTCCTAGCTATGTTTAATATAAGTTTATAATAATTAAAGTGACCATAAATTTATATAAGGTTATTTCGAAAAATTATTATTATATTAATTTATCAAAATTATTAATAAATAGATCTTTAACTGCAAGTTAAAATTAAAATATAATATTATTTTAAAAAAATTATTAATTTATAGAATTTTATTGTATTATTAATTTTTAATTTGTTACATTTATTGAGTGTAATTTGACTCCAGTCGTAGTGGTTGTATTAAACATCCAAAATCTCCTTTCCTATAAATTCGCCTACACGCTAGAACCCTTTCTCCTAAAACCCTAATTCTCTGCTGAGTGGTGGCTCCGCTGCACCTTCAGCCGCCGGCGTGCGACCTTGGTTCTTTCTGAGTCTTCTCCTGATTGCGGCTGACGTAGATTTTTCCCTTGTATTCAAGTTAGTTTTGTTTTGTTAGGAGAAACAGATAATTGTCAGTTTTGGTTGAGGCAAAGCAAGAATGCTGCTTCTGTTTGAGACCCCGGCGGGGTTTGCCCTTTTCAAAGTCTTGATGAAGGAAAGCTTTCGAAAGTTGAGGTGTGTTTTGTTCAGAGTTTCTGTTTGTTTCATTTTCATTAATTATTTTTTGGTTGGTGTTATGTTGCCTGTATTTCTTCGGTTTTTGTTTCTGATTTTCTTTCTATTTCTTTCGTTGCAGGACTTGGGGAAGGAGTTCGCCACTCCTGATTCTGCTAGACAGGTCTGGATTCTGAATTCGTGTTAGGTTAATGAAATTGTACAATTGTTAGATTGAGGACAAGCATACGTGTAAACTAGGGAGCAATGTTCTCACTTCAACATTTGAAAATTAGCCGGACTTCTCAATCTTTTTATTTGCACTTGGACCTCCTCCTGTGTATGAGCCGTCTAAAGTTTTCATTTGGCGTTATTTAACGTTCACATAGAAAATGGCTAAATTTGAAAGTAATAAAAGTTTATTATTGAATAATGACTTCAATGTTATATTTTGGGGAAAAACTGGCTTCCAATTTGAAAGATTTTGGAGTCACCTGGTTCTTTGAACTTTTATTTGTAACTACAGTCTTTTGTCAGAAAAAAAAAATCAGATTAAAAGAAAGAAAATCTGGAAAATTCATTCAAGTATAGTTTCATGGTTAAAAGCTACTGAAAATATCAGGTTGATACATCAACTTTGACTGACAGATTATAGCTGTAACAGTGCTGAGGTTGCAATTTTTTTAATCAGTGGTTCATTTGTGCTGTGGAAAAATGAGATGAGGGCAGAAGAGAATGGAGAGAGAAATAGATATTTTAGGCCTTAGACGAAACTTAAAAGAAAATTAGTTTTTCTTTATATAATTTCAAGGTGCTGGAACACAGATCAAATGCTGCAGTCCTTTCTTGACTCACGTTGGCCTTTTGTAGTTTATGTGGTTTGTTATTAAATTGATGGATGCAATAACAATTGTTTTTGATGCAACATTAGGTTGTCAAGCTGAAAGCCTTTTCCAAGTTCGAAAACACATCTGAGGCTTTGTCAGCTGCGACTTTACTGATAGATAGCAAACCCAGCAAAGGTCTCCGCAAATTTTTGCGTAGCCATTGTGAGGGTGACATTTTAGCTGTAGCTGATTCCAAACTTGGGAACACAATCAAAGAGAAGCTGGTAAGTTAGCATCATAACCTAAGAGATGTGTCACATATGCTGTAGATTATGTGCAGTGCAGGTTTGTCTTGCTTCAGTTAAGCTGATTGTTTTATAGCTTCGCAGCAAATAGCAAATGCGTTTGTTCACAATAATGCTGGTCAGGAGTGATGAGAGGTGTAAGAAGTCAGTTGACTGAACTTATATCTGGTCTAGCTTCACAAGATTTGGCTCCAATGAGCTTTGGGTTTATCGCACAGCTTGTCAAGATACAAATTGAAATTCAGTCCTGATAAGGTGAATCTCTTTGCAGTTTATGTGTTTTATGTAATTGGTATGTTGATTCTGGTACGGAATCCATTCATCTTCCACTTGCTATTTCTATAAAGATGTACTATGAAGGTCGAGTTTTTTTCGTTTGTATCACTAGAGGGAAAAGTACCTAGCGTAATCTCATGTTGGTCTGTTGCAATTGCATTAAGAATATAACCTGATAGTTAACATAATCTTATTCCTGCCCATAATGAGATGGTATATTTGAACATCTCTTTCCTAAGTTTGGTGTTTGAAAGATATTCATCTGGATGTTGTGTTTCGTGTTTAATATCTAATACTCAATAAGAGGTTGTAAACAAAATATTGATGCATGAAATGCATAAATTGTATCAGCATATTTCTCCAAGCACATCTGTGATATAAAAGGTACTCATAATGCGTAATAGGAGTATTCTATGTTTAATTGCTTTTAACAAGGGCATGGTGCTATTTCCTGCCACCAATGTTTTGTCGTTTGTTAATCCTAATCTCATTAGATATTTCGCCTATCAATGTAAATTTTGCCACAAAATGTGCCAGTAATCACCGGTCACCTTTTTGGTTATGTATAACTTAATAGTGTTAAACAACGTGAGAGTTAGTCCACTGACAATGGAAAGACTAGGAAGCTTTTGCAACTGTTGTCTAAACTCCATCCATTTTCTATAGCCTTTCTTGCCTTCAGGTCCTATACATTTATGTTTATGTGTTTTAATAATACAGATCTTGTTGCCACATCATTTGCTTTTGACTCCCACCAGATAAAGCTTACGAAAGGTGGCTTTAGTAGCGTTGTTTTATTGTTCAACTTTACTCTGTCTCTGAGCAAGTTGGGACCGGAATTACGTGGAGTGTTGAGACAACGACATTCTTGCATGCTTCTGTACACCGCTTGTCAGAGTTTTCTGAGGAACCTGGACAAGTGGTAGTTCTTAGGATCCAAAACATATAGAAAGTGGAAAAGCCCCTGTGTACAACTTATAATCCAGAGCTTAAGAAGCCATGAGAGGTTTTAGCTCCTGCAACTGAAGAAGACGCGTTCAGAGTGTATTAATCTAATTTCCAAGGTTATAGGGCAACATTTTGTGATATGACAGGGTATTTGTTGTAGCCCTATATGTTCAACTTGTTCTTGCTGTTTGCAACTTTACAGTTGACTATTGCACATAATATCCTGAATAACGTGTTTTTAGAATGATGTTTTCATGTCAATGTTCTATCTTAAGTCTTGCTTATGTAACCGTGCATGAATATTTTGATGTTCTGCTATAATCTAGGGGTTGACACCAATGATGAGATACCATAGCCATTAGCTTGTGGCATGACCTTGACAAGGAGCTGAATACGTATGCAATGAGGGTTCAGAATGGTATGATTGGCATTTCCAGAACTTGCAAAGAGTCATAACAAGTACGACATATCCTTTATGCAAAAGACAGTCTGCAAGTGATGGGGCAAACAAACCATAACTGCTGCGAAGACTTTGATTTCATCTGAGCAGTAGAGAGTTTTTTAGGTTCTTTTATCCTTTACCCAACTCCTTGCTCAGCGTTTAAGCTATTGGACTGCATATGATTTGACATTCTTAATGTTCTTGAGCTTGATTTCAGCGCATGGTATTTAGTGTTAACTAGTTCCCCAAGTTGTAGATCATTAATGTTGGGATTCTGGCCCTTTTGATTCTCACTTCTCGCCCCCTATTTCCAATGAAACACGCCGCCGATAAATTATGTTCATATTTGGACATAGGAAGTAAGAAATAAAATTTCATTTCATGTGTTTGCATTCCCGCTCAACTCATGTTGTTTTTTATGACTATGGTGTATCATAATTCTCGACTGCACATGCACCACATTGCTCTCAAATGTTCATAGAATACCCTCCAAGAAATGTTGATAAGATTGAGACAGAACTGAAAGAGGACTGACCTAATGAATTGTCCATTATTGGTGTAACTTAGAATTTTAGATGACTTGGATTTTGGAGAACATCAAAGATTTGCTGCAACCCAAGTTACTCTCTCTTGGCAAGATACAGCACGTCGAACTCTACGATCTATTCTGTATTTTAAAGATGCTATGGTATGATACATCCAACATTGCCACCAAAATCACTTACTGCTCTTGTTGGACGTACTTGTTGGTAGGTCGCTCGCGGATATTGTTCTTGCGATCTGGGAGGCAGCTTATTGGAAATCTGGTACAAGCAACAGGATAGATACAGTTCAGATACTTTTGTGCAGAGAAGGCTCTTCTGTTGCGCAGATTCTAAATTTACCACTAAGACGGAAGCATAATGCGTCAACTGCCTAAATGATGGTACTTGTATTATTCAGCAATGTGCTCTTAATTGTCAACCTAGCTACCTAAGCCTACCATAGGGTAAATATTCAATGGTCCCTTGCCGTTGCAAGAAAAAGCTGCTTTCTAGGTTGTCTTTTGTTTTTTACGCTACGTTTGATCTGAACCATACACTATAAATTAGCTCGATTGGCAATTCATCGTGTAGATGCTGCTTGGAGAACATGGGATAGATAATTTTCTTATGGGTTTCTATGTTGAGACTAAATAGTAAAGCAGCCAAACGGTAATTTTCAACTTGTGTCTTATTTCCGATAGAGAGTTCAAGCATCCTGTTTATATTTTTAATTTCCCTTTTTCTGTTATATTGAGGACTAGCATCTTTTAATGTTTTAATGTTATGTAAGCTTTTGGAAGCACGGACTGAAGAGAGCTAGAAAGGCAGAGAGCTTGGTCGTTCTGCTGGGATCATTCTTATGAGTTGAAAGGGAATAACCCGAAGATATTTACTATTCATAAGTTTCTTTAATTGCTAAAACCTAATAATTAATAATAAAACAATAAAAAAGGAACCTGAAAGTGCCAATAAAATAAAGTGTATTTTTAATTTTTCTCTTATATGTAATAGGGGGGTTTTGTAATTTCTACCTCACCTATAGTTTTTAAAGAAGTCGGTCTGGAAAATTGCAAGATTTCTGATTTAAAGCAAATTTGAAAGCTGCAATCTTTTTTCCTCGTTTGCGATGTCTATAAATTCTTATTTCTTATGCAGACCTACAATCCCCAGGCGAGCGATCAGTTCTAGGCCTAACAGAATCATTGTTCCAAAGGACGAAGCCTGGTATTCCATCCTCAGAATAAACTGCAACAAGCCAGACAGTGATGTGCCGGATGAGAAGGCCAAAAGAGTGAGGAAAAAAGAAAAAGATGGAAGAAGAATGTAGAAGACGCATGCCGTGGCAGATGGCGCTGAACCTGAAAAGTCTCTTGAAGCAGTTGGGGAAGAAGGAATAAAGAGTTAAAAGAATAAAATTAAAAAAGAACCAGCATAACTTAGCAGATGATGCTGAGCAGATGACTTACTGAACTGCATGTGTCTACGAACATAGTCTGATGGTGTCTAAGCAAAGACGAATATTAAAGAAAAAAGAGAAAACAACCGCCCGAGTTTGCCCAAAAAATGAAGAGCTTACCTAGTTGTTATAAGATGCAGGATTTGCAAGTGGAATGTGAGAAGAGAAAGTGAGAAAAAAAAAAAAGAAAGAAAAAATGGACGGATGCGCGAGACCATAGCTGAGAATAGATGCGGGAAGACGCTGGAAACCCCTAACAGAAGGAGAAAAAAAAAAGCAAGAAAGAAGAAGAAAAGTGAAGACGTCGAATATATTATCTGAACATTTCGGACATGCTATGAGCATACATGCAAGGGTCTAACAGTTTTGTTTCTTGAGCATATGGATGATTGGCATGTAAATTAAGTCCACCTCCTATTCTCCCTACAATTACTGACTTGATCATTTTCCCATGAAGCAAGAGAGGAACTGACACAATCACGGACATATGAAGTGGAGACAAATATTATTGCTGAATGGGACAGCCAGCATACATTAATCAATCTATTCTTCACTGGAAGTTCGATCATTCAGCTATGTTAACTATTAGCACAAAACTTCTTAAAATGTAGTAAATTGATAAATTGGGATGAGGTAATGTTTTGGCTGATCCTCACCCCCAGTGCCAATTAGAATATAAACTAAAATATAAATAATGCCTTAACTACTGATGCTGATATTGAACCCAATATGAAAAAGAGAGAGATAAAAACCAACACAAGTACCTAAGCAAATTTTAGAATTCAAGCTAAATGATAAAGAAAGCGTTTCTATTTGTATTCCTCTTTGCCAAATTGCCATATCAGAAACTTAAGCTACTGAACCTAACTCTGATTCAGATTCAGAGGAATCTGTGATCAACAAATTAGGCAGTAAAAGGTACCAAAAAAAGACTTTGCTATCTCCATCACGCTGATGATTGTCATTGTCTATGTAGCATATCCTCTGTCTTTTATATTTTTTCTTTCACAGAAGTAATGAACGCTCCTAACTAAATTTTGTCATTGCTTGCGTTGTAGAAATTCTGTTAGAAATGAGGATCATTTTTTTGCTGTTAGCCACCTGTCTCTACCACAATAGTAAAACTCTGATCGAAATACATCTATCCCTTTTTTCCAGTGATAATTATGACCCTTAACGACTTTTCAACATATCGTACCATCTATAGCAACTATATTGGATTCTTATGCAAGAAAAAAGATGATTTAGTTTGTATAACTACATTTTTCTGAGTCAAATAAATTGTGTAGTAACTGAGAACGAAGAGCATATCAGTCTGTCAAGTTTGCAAGTAAATCGTAAAATATGACAAGTATGGAGATTGATCAAATATTTTATTAATTTAAAAAGAAAAATAAATTCTAATCTTCTGTACATGTGAAGATTTCTGATCATGTCTCTAATACACAAGCGAATGACACCCCGTGTCTTTTTACATTTTAATTTTATAGAGGTGTCATTATATAATTTTTGTTAGTTTAAAAAAAAAAGAAACAAATTCAGTATATGGGTTAAAGTATGTAAATCAATCTAGTAATTAAACTATCCTCGATTCATTTCAACAATGATTAAGTCTAACTCAACTTTTAATAATCAAAATAATTCAGGCCAGTATCTTGTTGAAATTTTTAGAACTAAGAATAATCAAGAAAATAAGTATTTTGAACATTATGATAAATTTTAAAGGGAAAAGTAGTTGTGCTTATTTAAATTCAAGATGTCATAAGTTAATCAGTATTTGATTGAAATGAATGCTTGTATCTCTCACTATGTGAAGGGGAGTCCTCAAGTCCAACAAACTATATTATCTTTACTTAGTGAAAAAATGAGGAATAAGAAAAAAGTAAATACTGAGTGTATTCGTTGTTCAAAAGAGTAAGTGCCAAGGGATTATATTGGTGAAATTTATTATAATTTTAAAAGAGGAAAATTGACACCACCATTTAAATTAATTTAAATACGTTATAACTTTAATATAATTACGTCACATTATATGATGTCCTTTACTATTAAATCCCTGCCCCTACACAACACCACCCTACTCTCATTAATTATAAGAAAAAAAAACTTAGGTGAAGAATATGGAAGTAGGCTTCAAGTGTTTAATTTTAGGTAAGAGAACTAGTAAAATCGTGATGAGAGGTATAATACTCAATTACAGTAATCGAGGTTTAATAGAATCCTCATTTTTGGAAGAAATTATAGTTTCTTAACCCAGACTTTGAAGTTAATGTCCAAACCTAATGTATTAATATGCGATAATATTAAATTATAACGTTAAATATTAACGCTTGTTTCTTCATAATTATTGATTTTTATTAGAGTTTAAATATAAGACCACCTAGTCCAAAATATACTATTACCTCTCTAAGATTTTGTAAGGATACATCTGTTAATCGTAACATTGCCGTATGTTAGGCATACCAGTGAATCGATAATCTATTTGCGACTTTTGTTAAGTCTATACTATAATATGTAATTTCGACACGGGTCCATTTACCATATTCAAAGATATGCTTCAACAACTACTATTTTGAGGCTAACCAAGGTGTATAAAAATGATGCACAATATAGCCGAACTGAAAAAACCTTAAACAATATATGATTATAAATGTATCGCTTCTTGGATCTTCTATGTGTTTGTGTTGATTAGACGATTTTTCTAATTTGTGAAGTTTATTTGCTCGCTCAGTTCAGACTAAATACTTTGATTTACATCAATATGTTTAAGAGGCTAAATCAGATTTCTTCTTCTTGCTTAAATTCCCGATTCCTCCCGTCCCAAAATATATAAGAAAGAGATCCTCCCTGTATAGGGGCTGTCCCCCAATGCATATTTATACTTTAAACTTATTAATATGTCTACATTTATATCTTTATTTAGTGTTTTTCAAAAATTTCTTCCATGTCGCGTGCCCCAAGAAAAAATATGCAAGATATATCAACTTCAATGTGTTGGTTTGTGTCCCAGGTGTATTTCTA
>JACGWL010000010.1:7878692-8067203 GCA_034509725.1 Sesamum angolense
GTAAATTGCTTCATTTAAAAAAAAAATACAAGGGAGTACATATATAAATTTGTTTAGTATTTTTCACATCAGATACTTGCATGTTGCCCTTTTATCACATTAACAATTAACCACAGTTTTGGGGATGGAAGTGTTAATTTTGCAATTTCAGATACCAAGTTGGGAAATAATAAAACTTCTGGGGTCAGATTGCTATTTCCCCTTTTCGTGCGCGTGAGAGTGTCTGTTCTTAGTTGTTCCAGCTTCTACGGAGGCAGCAAAGAGGACAGCAATTTGCTGGTGACGGTGAGATAATATATGGATTTAGTTCACACTTTGATCAAAATTTTCTTTTTCTGAAAAAAAAAAAAACCTATATGAATAAAATAATATTAAAATAATACATTAGACTATTAATATTAAATATTTTTTCCTATAACATTATTAATTTTTAAATAAAATAGTTATTTAACGTGATTTTAGATTTAAGTCAAATAAAAATTCTGTATTCGAATATCATTGCCGCCCATTTATAAAATAAAAGTTTCGCAGGGGGCATATTAAGATATTACATATTACAACAGAACCTCTATAAACACTAGAAAAAATTAGATTTTCTGCAATGACCAATTACCATAGCCAAAAGAAGAAAATTGTGGCAAATACAAATTAACCATGGCTTCGCAACGGGCATTAGCCGTTGTTTCTGCAAGTGTGGCTAAAATATTATCCATGGCCAAAACCATGGCAAATATTTTGACTATGGCTAGAAACCATTGCGAATATGGATTAAAAGTGGTAAAAAAATTAAATTTTTGCTTTGACCTTGTTAACCGTGGCTAATAGTAGTGATTTACCACGATTTTTAAGCAGTGATCATTTATAGTATAACGAATACTCAAATTTTTTGTAGTGAAACTAATACTTGAGAAATCTATAACTTCTCTAAAATAATAATTTTTTTTGGGTCCCGACTTGGGTCTGAGGTCTAAATTAATAATTTTGATAAATTATTAAGATAATATTTTTAAGAAAAACCTTATAAAAATTTATGGGCACTTCAATATTATAAATTAATAATTATATTATTTGCTTCTTTTTAAAATTTAAATATAATTGTTTTTCATCTCTAACGTTCTTTGCTATGTCTAGAAGTTCCGATATTTCATTCTCATGCTGCAACAAAAATTGAATTGATTTTGTTAACTATAAACTTCAAGAAATTATTGATTTCAAGCAATTAAGCTGCATTATGAATTCGAGTATCACTACAGTAGATACTTTAATTTATTGTTATAATATTATCTTTTTTATTTATTTTAAATATATTTGTTGAATATTTACTATGTGAAATATCAGAGGTGTCAATATTACTAGCCTCGAACAAGGAACTTGGTAAGGGATATGGCCTCGTTCATGCACCTGACGACACATGATGCAGTGCGACGCAGCCAGAGTCCCATACTGCAAAGTATTTTCTTTATAGTTTTTTTAATCTTAGAAAGAAATCTCGTTAGAAAAATGGGGCTTTAAAACGTATAAATTGCACAAATTCTTCATCCGCACAATTCCCACACTCAACGAGAGACGACGCGATCAAATTAAGCCCCATCAAAGAATGAGTGTGTCAACGTTGGTGAGAAATCGAAGTTTATTTATAAACAGATTCCATCAAAATTACACGTATCATAATTCCAATCATGCCTATAAGCTTAGGTAGCTCAATCACTTATAATTTGGACCATCTCCAATTAAAAATATGAACATCTTTAAATATTGGGATCTTCTTTTATAAAATTTGACGTAATTTTTTATTAATTTAGAAAATTATATTCCATATTTTTTAAGTTTGCTTCTGTTAAATAAATTCATTCTTTAGTTAAAATTTACAAAATTTGTTAATATTAATAATACAAATACATATTATCTTCACTTGACTTATTATTATTCATTACAACTTAAATAAAAAAATTTATTGATATTGCAAAAAAAATAGATACTAATCCATATTATCTCATTCCGACTTATTACAACTTAAATAAATCTTTTTATAACCAAATCATCCTCATATTTCTTGACACGTTAATGCATCTGAGAAGATATATTTTCATTGTTAGTTTAGTCGAAAAAAACTTATTTGACCTGCAATAAGTTAGTAATAAGTCAATTAAGGGCAAATAACAATTTTTTTGTTTATTTATTTATTTTTGTTAATATCAGTAATTTCAATGAATTTTTACTAAGAGATGGACATATTTATTAGACGTAAGCAAATTTTAAAAATACTAAATGTAATTTTTTAAACCTCAACGTATTTATATATAATTACATCAAACCTTGAAGAGTATAATTATTCTTAAATATTTTAAGCATTAAATATGAATAAATGGTGGGGTAGTACAATATCTCAATATAAATGTAGACCCATGTGTGAACTCATATCCTCACCCAGCCCATCTCTTTCAACAATCAACACATCACATAAAATACACATTTTGGAGCAATGATTACATTATTGTGTGTGTATGCAATGGAGGTGCTTATCCCACTTCTTCTTCTTTTTTCTTTTCTAAATAATAATTACATGATTATATTATAACTTCGTAAATTGAGAAATATATCAATTCAATCAATATATCGATGTATCAATATAATTAAAAATAATAAAAATAAACTCACATAAAATTTGATAAATTTTCACACGTTCGATGGAGTTCAAATCCATGATTCCGAAAGTTCATAAAATTTCAATTTTAATCACGAATTTAAAATATCATTGACATGTGCTTATCTCACTTAATATGTGCAAATTGATGTTTGCCACTTAGGAGAAGCATAATTAATTATCATTAAGGTCTTTAATTACTATTATATTTAGGATACAACTGGTATGATTTTATGTTTGCTACATTGGATTAAATGAATTAAAAATAATAATTAATATAAAATGAATATATAAATATTCATTGATGAAGTCTAACTCATCAAACATAAAGATTAAAGTGTAATTTTTCATATACATTAAATGAGGAAAAAGGGAATAAAATTGTAGCTAGCAGAGATTTTACAAAGTTTTATATTTTTCATTATAAATTAAGATAATTACAATGACATCTCCTGAAATTTGAATAATTATAAATATTTCCTTATTGTTTTGAAAATTACTAATATTCACTTGATTTTAACGGTTGTCCAATAATTAGTACAATCCGTTAGTCTCCGTTAAGTTTTCGTCCATTTTTATGGCAAACTGACCAAAATGCTCTTGTGGACTAAGAACTATAATTTTATTTATTTTTAATTTTTTATGGACTAAGTGGATAGTTTTATTATAATTTTTCGTATTTTTCCATCCACCCCGTTCAATTCTTTTTATTAATATGTATTTTTTAATAATAAAAAAATACAGTATGGGCAAGTTGACAATTTCATACTTCCATCTAAGGATACAAAATTTCATCAAACATCACGAGGGTATTGATAATTTTTCAAACAATGAGATAGTGTTCGTTATTATGCCAAATTTCATGATAGCTCGTTGCAATTTACTTATAACTTAATAAAACATCTCATGTTACACTTCATACCTAAGTCGTATGGGTGTACTTTTCCACCATTTTAGTAAATTTTAGCTATTTTTGTCTTTAATGTGTAAAATATCAAAATTAAGAAACACAATTACCAAAATAAATTATTTTTAACTTTCTATATATGGAGCGAGGTTAAAATAATTATTGCATCTTTTTTTTTGAAAATATCTTGTTCAAGTACTTCATCTGGTGCTATATATACAACAATGGTGTTTATCTCATTCCATATATAGAAAATTAAAAAAGTACAAAAATAACCAATTTTTTCATTCATAAATATTTACTTTTTATCCAATATTATTTTTTTATAATTATACCCTTTTGACTTTATTTATCTGACATTTATCCTCTTATAACAATAAAAATATTAATGAGAATGTTAAATGAGGGGCAAAATTGATATTTATGTAATTTTTGCTGACCTCAATATTTTTTATCCAATCTTTAACGAAATGGGGTCAAGTGTAAACGGATAATTTTCGAAGTAGATTTTAGTATAATTTTGAAACTCTTTTAGGAAAAAATATAATTTCACAATTTTTAATGGGGATAAGTGTAATTAACCCTGTTTTATATATCACTGTTTTTTTTTTCTTCTTTCGGTGAAAACGATAAACTATTATTATTTGAAATAAATCAATTACAATCATTTATGCCGAATATTGATATCTAACAAAGACAACTACAACAATATATTTTAATCAACAATATCAGATAATTACATTTAAATAATGCCTACTATTATAATATAAGACAACACTTACTATACAGTAAAATAATATTCCACATACTAATAGAGTTCAAACCCATAACTTTTAATATCATAGAGTTTCGACTCCACTAATTGAATTAGACCTGATTGTTATAGAAAGTGGGAAATGATATATCTCTACATAAAGTTATTAATTAAAATCGTGTACATATTCTAAATAATAAAAAAAAACAAATCGTGTACATATATATATATATATATATATATATATATATACTTACATATAGGGTTAAATGCAATTTAACCCCCTGTGTTAAGGAAAATGAGCAATTTACCCCCCTGTGTTATTAAAAATAGAGCAAATACCCCCCTGACGCGTTTCGTGTATTACACGCGTGTTTTTTATTTATTTTTTATTTTTTAATTTAAAATTTAAAATAATATTTTTATTTTTATTTAATAACCGTTGAATCTTGATCAATTTAAGGTCCAAATTTAACTAATAAATCAACGATGTAGATTTTATTTAATTCAAATCAACGGTTTAAATTTAAGTAAATAAAAATAAAAATAATATATTATATATAATTAAATATATAACATATATATTTGTATAATTAAATGATATAGTATATATATATATATATATAATATAGATGCCGACGGAGATGGAGGAGGAGGCGGCGGACGGGGAGGGGCGCTGGCGGATTTGGGTGGGGTGGGGTGGGGCGGGGCGCGGGCGGGAGAAGGAGGAGGCGAAGGGGAGGGGAGGGAGAGAGGAGGAGGAGAAGGCGGATAGGGAGAGTGCAGGCGAATCTGGGCAGGGGGGCGGCGGGAGAAGGAGGAGGGGAGGGAGAGAGGAGGAGGAGGCAGCGGCGGAGGGGAGGGCGTAGGCGGATCTGGGCGGGGGGGCGGGCGGGAGAAGGAGGAGACGAAGGGGAGGGGAGGGGAGGGAAGAGGAGGAGGCGCGGCAGATGAGAATGGGGGCGGATCTAGGCAGATTTGGCGGAGGAGGGAAGGAGGGAGGAGGAGGAGGAGGATGCGGACGACAAGGGGGCGGGCAGATGGAGGGATGACAGGGAGAGCGAGGCGGCGGCGGTGCTCCGACGAAGATGAAAAAGAAAGAATATATATATATATATATATATATATATTATTTGTATAACTACTATATATATTAATTTATATATATATATATATATTATTAGATATTACTTTTATAAATATATATACATTAATATATTAAAATATATATATAAAATAATATTTTTTTTAAAAAAATTATGCCAATTGAAAGAGAGGAGAGTGTGATACACTCTCTGGCTTAGGGGGTGATTTGCTCTATTTTTATAACATAGGAGATAAATTGCTATTTTATTTTTCACAGGAGATAAGTTGCTTATTTCTTATAATATAGGGGTAAATTGCATTTTTCCCTATACATATATATAATGTTGACAGAGTCTTCCGACAGGTTTTGTTTTGATTTTATGATTTTCTCGTGCAACTTTCACAAGTCTACTCTATGACTGAAGACCAAGTTCACTCTCCCACCTCACTTAATTTTATTACTTGACTATTATAAACATGTTTTATATCTTTTGTCTCAAATATTCAATTTGATTACATTACAAAATAATGAAAAGGGTTTATTACTGGATAAATGATATTTTGTCATTCAAATTTATACCCGTTTTTATATTTTGTTATTAAAGTTTTTTTGTGTTAATTTATTCTCTGAACTTTAAGAAATTTGCACTTTGCCATTTATGACTTTTTTTTATTGATTTTTCTATCAGAAAAACATCACATGTTGTATATATGTGAAAAATATCACATCATATAACCATCAAGTATCACATGTGGACTGCATGTGATTTTCTGTTTTTTGCAAAAAAAATTGATTTAAAAACTGTTATAAATGGTAAGATGTAAAAATGCATAAAATTGAAATGATAAGTTGATTAAAAAAAAAAAAAAGATGCCAAAATATAAAAACAGTCATAGTTCGGATGTCAAAATGTGTCAACCTGTTTTTTTTTTTTTTTCTAAAATAGTTAAGAATAATACTACTTGTCATTCTTTTATAGGATTTAATATATTTTACATCTGTGTAATATTATAAATGAGCAAAATACCCTCTTATTATTTTTTCATAAAAAGATAATTTATTTATTTATAATATGATGGGAGAGTTGCGTGCATTATTTTTCCTTCTTTTATCTATACTATTATAAAGAAAAGGGGTCTTACACTTACAAAATGACGGTTTGCATACCGCTACACCAAACTTTTTAAATGCCAAAAATGCCCTTCAACTTCCCAACCCATGTTAAATCAACCACTCAATTAAGTTCATTTAGAAAATTAATTTCATGTAATTACATGAACTCAAAATTTAATTTACTCCCATTTTATTTAAGCTTATGTTAAGAAATTGAAAAATATATTAATACTTATTTTGCATGTATATATAATAATCATTATCAATATGATATATATTATCTATCTATACTATTATCTATACTATTATAAAGAAAAGAGGAGTTATAGACTCAAAATGGTAGTTCTCATACCACTACACCAAAAATTTTAAATACCAAAAATGCCCTTCTATATAAAACTTAATTAACTTCTCAACTCACATTGAATTAACTACTCAATCACTTTTTACTGCATTCACAAATTAAATTTACTCAATTTTATTTAATTTTATTGTTAACTAAAATAAAGATAACATATTAGTATTTATTGATATAATGTATATGGCACAAAGTTTTAGTTTTTAATTTAATGTAAGTAAAATATGTATTGATCATTAATGTATTAGAAAAAATTTATCAACGGTTTATGTATGTAAAGTTGTAAAATAATGACAAAAGTTAATATATATATATATATATATATATATATATTAGAATAAATTATGAGTTTTCAATAAAATAAAAATATTAATTAATTTCTGCGCGCAGGTACTGCGTGCCACATAATCTAGTAATTATAAAAACCAACCTTCTAAATGTACTATCTTAAAGAATCCAAACAAAAATAATGTAAAGGTTAAATTGGCTTGTCCTTTTTCCAAACTCATAATAGTGGTCGATTCTTGTTATTACTTTAAATGATTTCCATAATTAAATAAAAACAAGAGGGATGAGTATCCAATTTAAAGGGCCTAAGTCAGAAAAAATTCAAGTCAACTCTCTCTTTCTCTCGTCATCATTTGCCCTTTTGCATTAGGGCGTTCGATTTATCGATCAAATAAGATCTGAAATTTTGGTTCGTATTGAATATTAAATTTAATATAAATTTTATGAATATTAAATATTGTATTTTATAAAAAAAATTTAAAATAAATTTGAGTATTCGATTTGATTTTGATCTTGGGTGTCGATTAATTATATCTACTGAATCGAATACCAAATTTTTTCTAAAATATATTGATTATAATATATATATATATATATATATATATATATATATATATGCAGATTTATTTTTAAGAAAAATTGGATATGATTCGGATATTTAATGTTTAATTTAAAAAACTATCATATGTAACATGTTGGATTTATTTGGATATTTCAAATATAGTAAATAGTATAGTTGGTCCCTTAAATTTATATTTAAAATCATTTTAGTTCTTTAATTTTACTTTTTGATTTTAGTATTTATGGACTTTAGTTTTTGTCTCAATTTCGGTCCCTCTAATTATTTTTTCGCTAAAAACGTGGCTGAGTTTTGATTTTTTGGAAGACAAAATGACCAGTTTAAGTTTATTTTTATCACTTTAATCCCTTGAGTTTGTAATATTGTCGAATTAGTTATTTTTTTAGGCAGAAAAAGTACTTGTATATTTTTGTTTGAATATGTTACATGGAAGAGTATGTTACTTTGTCGTTTCATTTTCCAGCTTTCTCATTGTTGGCTGAGCACATTGTAGGGCTCACTTTTCTTTATGTTTTGTACGAAGGTTGTGATGGAAAACGGCGCAGCTGCGTGTTAGCAAGGTACCTGCACAGAACCAATTGCAGCAGCGTGCAACAGTTAGCTCAGCAGGGGGTTATGTGCAGGCAAGCCCTGCACATAGCCTTGCTTGCCCGCCTGCACATAGCCTTGCAGCCGGGCAACATGTTGCCTGTATGCGACTGGTCCTGCCGCCTGTTGGAAAGGTTCTCTGGCGGCATTGCGATGATGGAGGTCGGGTTTCCATGCTTTTATTTATTTCTCATTTTTGTTTTATTTTAATTTGATTAGAATTAAATTCGTAATTATTTTGTATTTTAAAATATTGATTTTCTCTCCACCATTCTAAGACATCAAATTCTCTTCCATTTTTGTTCTCCTCTTGAAACAAGTAACAAATTTTGTTCATAAGGCGTTAATAGATCTACCTCCAGGGAAAGGAGACTAATTTCGGACACCAAAGGCTTGAGAGATAGAGTAGAAATAAAGAAGAAAGTTGTTGATTAGTCAACATCAATCATTTATTATTTGTCTAATATTTCATAAATTTTGATGGTCATGAGAACAATATAGACAAATGTTAAGCAAAAATCAAGATATAATGGTCATACGCTTTTTAATCACATAAGGGGTAGTGGGATGTATAGAATTTATTAATTAACCTAGTGAGAATTTTTACCTTGTATTGATTTAGGTTGATTTTTTATTGAAATGTACAAATTATTTTTACATATAATAATTCATAAGTGTTAGTACGTAAATCAGTGTTAGGTGATTTGTTTCTTTGTTGCCGCGTATTTTCTGTTGGATGTTTTGCTTCCCACCGATTTAAAGATTGAACTTTGTTTTTTTTTTCTTATAGTTAATTATTTCGTAGGTGTGGGTACCCGGATATGTGTTATGTGATTTCTTTGTCTGTTGCGTCACTTTCTCTGTTTAGTTATTTCCTTCGCTTAAATGGCTGTAGGTTGAAGTCGATGTTTAAGAACTACATTGAAGCGTTGAAGTTTTCAAGGTTTTCTTCAAATGGCTGCTGAGCTATTTCCTTCACTTAAAATTTAGATGTTTTTTCGCAAAACGTCCATCGGTGGTCTGATCGGCGTTGAAGTGTTGAATGTTTTTTTCGAACAGCTACTGTTGGGACGAATTCAATCTTGGAGTTCTTTGTGACAGTAATATCCACAGCAACAACAATAAACCTAAAACGGTCATTTTCCAATCAATCAATTTTGCATATTATGAAGTAAACATCGAATTGACTTTAAACCAACTCATCCAGTTTGCTAAAGTAAATTTCATACCATTGATACAGAACTTTTTTTATACCATACTTATTAACAATCAATTCTGTAACTCAAATAATTCATACTCAAAATAAAACGCCCCAAAAGTGGATTATTAATCCGGCCACAATAGGTGGAAACGGGATAACAATCCTACCAATAGTGTGATTTGGGTTGCTTAGAAAGTGCACGGACTACTAGGCCGGATTGGACCTGATATGAGGCCCAATCCAGCTATATGTCCAAAATATGTGGGTATTTATGGAAATACAAGAACTTATAGGTGAAATTGAAATTATTAGGTTAATACAATTTATTCCTTGTGTTAATGGAAAAGTTCAAAAAAATCTCTGTAAAAAAATAAAGTACAATTTACCCTATGTGACACTAAAAATAATGTAATTTATTTTTTTATATGGACATTTTCGCATTTTTTCATTAATAGAGGGGGTAAATTGTATTTAACCCGAAATTATTTAACCGAAACTGTAAAAGTAAAACCTTCTTTCCTCAGTAACAAGTTATGCACCTCCTCCTCCAAGCAACTTCAAATTCTCTCCCACAAAACAAAGCAGAGCTCATACAGCTACTCGTTTTCTCCATTTTTTTGTGTCTCTTTTTTCTGTAGTCTGCTCCCACTTTGTGTAATCATGGTGCTCGAGGTTTGTCTTTAATTTCCAATTTTTTCTTTTTCTTAATTGGAGCTAGGGTTCGATTTTTATTTCTACTCGTTGCTGAATTTTTGATCTTGCTGAAAATAGGCGACAATGATCTGCATCGACAATTCGGAGTGGATGCGGAACGGGGATTACTCTCCGAATCGATTCCAAGCTCAGGCCGACGCCGTTAACCTAATTTGTGGCGCCAAAACTCAGGTATATTATTCTAGTTTTTTTTTTTTTTTCTTCTCATTTTTGGTGTTTTATTATATCTTGTTTGTGATGATGATTAGGGTTTCTGTTTTCTGTTGCCTGCATTTGCTTGTAGCTAATTTGGAGCTTTGTTTTCGTTTAATCGTTGTAAGGTTTATTGATTGGTTTAGTTGCTGTTTCTTCTGTAGTCAAATCCCGAGAATACGGTGGGAGTGTTAACAATGGCTGGGAAAGGGGTTCGCGTATTGGTCACTCCAACTAGTGATCTTGGCAAGATCTTGGCATGCATGCACGGTTAGCGTTTATACTTTGTGTTCAACTATATTAATTGTCTTAATTTTATTAGTTTTTTGCTTAATGGAAGATTCTTTTTGTTAATTTAAAAGTTCAGATTTTTAAAATTGGCCAAAAATGAATAATTATTTTGTCTCTAAAGCATTTAGAATGTTGATGTGACTTAGTTTTGAATAAAATAAGGAAAGCGGAAATGAGATATTGGTTTCATGTTTGTGTGAAAATTTCTGTCACTGGTGATGGTTTGCAAGTTGTTTATTAGTATGTCATAGTTTATCGTTCCGCTTAAATTGGATGTCTTCAATATCTGTTCACAGATTGAAGTTTTGCTTCATTTGTATGTAGGTTTAGAAATAGGCGGTGAAATGAACTTGGCTGCTGGGATCCAGGTTGCGCAGTTGGCCCTCAAGCATCGGCAAAACAAGAAGCAGCAACAAAGGATAATTGTGTTTGCTGGAAGGTAAGAATCAGTATTGTACTTTGAAGTCAAACTTTAGTTTTTTTTGCTTAGTTTACACGTTTTTTCTTAAGTTTCCATGTTTCATATTTTAGTTTAAACGTTTTTCTTAATTTTCCATTTCCAGTCCTGTTAAATATGACAAGAAGGTGTTGGAGTTGATTGGAAGAAAATTGAAGAAGAACAGTGTAGCTCTTGACATTGTAAACTTTGGTGAAGAAGATGAGGAAAGAAGGAGAAGCTTGAAGCTTTGCTTGCTGCAGTAAATAACAATGACAGTAGTCATATTGTTCACGTTCCTCCAGGCCCAAGTGCTCTTTCAGATGTGCTTATCAGGTTTTTCTTGTTCTATAAATTTGCAATTTCTTTGATTTCGTACTGAACCAATGATTTAATTATTCTTCTCTCTTCTGTAGTACTCCAATCTTTACTGGTGATGGAGAAGGGGGGAGTGGTTTTGCAGCAGCTGCAGCTGCTGCTGCAGCTAGTGGTGTATCTGGGTTTGAATTTGGTGTGGATCCAAACTTGGATCCTGAACTTGCTCTTGCACTTCGAGTATCAATGGAAGAGGAGAGGGCAAGGCAAGAAGCAGCTGCAAAGAAAGCTGCAGAAGAAGCTGCAAAGCAGGAAAAAGGAGAACAGCAGTCCACTTCACAAGACACAACGATGACTGAGAATGTGGATCCTGGAACTTCTGAGCCTGATAAGAAGACACATGATCTAATGGTTTGGGTCCCTCATTCATTGAATTCTTTGTTTCGTATCTCTGCTGCATGTATGAACCGCATGATAGTTATGACATGGGACTTCACAAAGCCCTTTTCTTCATACTGGTAATCCCATATTCTGTGATATGGCTGATGATGCATACTCCTGGGTGGTTCAAGTCATCCTTGCTTAGTCTTGTCGACATCTGATATATTAAAGACAGAATTTGGATAAAAATGTAATTTGACAAGTAGAATGCCGTCACATATGAAGTCTTAAATTAAATCCTTTGAATAGGCGTATTTTCCTGATACACAAACACAAACAGGTCGGAACTGTGGGGATGTGGTTATCATACATATAGTCTTTCTTGATCGACATCTTGTTGATAAGTTGCTTTATTTGTTGGCCTAAAAATGTTCATGGTATCTGATATAAAATTTTCTAGTAACAGACTGTTTTGTGTGGTCTGACCTACATGTTTTTTCGTTCGATCCTGAAAATGATGTGATTTGGCCAATATATATGATCCTTATTTGTTAAGTACTTGGATGTTTTGCTGTGCTATATGAAACTGCTTGCAAGTTTTCCTCAATATTCTGCAAGAGGCCCCTTTTGGAAAACTAAGATAAGTTGAATATTCCAGAGATAAGGAGGCTAAATATAGGGGCAGATTGAGAAACAGTAAGAAGTGTGAAAAGCTTGTGACAAACAAGTTTGTGGCTTGTTAAGAAATTTTGGAGGTTTGTAGCAGCAATATATTCTATGTTATCATTAGATCAGAGAGTTGGCAAATCATATAGCATAGTGGAACCGTGGAAGAAAAATATGTCAAATACAGGTTCTCATTGGTCCTAAGAAATGTTCAAACACTTAGTTCTCGTTTATTTGGATAAAGCTCCCAAATCATATAGCATAGTGGAACTGTGGAAGAAAATATGTCAAATACAGGTCCTAGGAAATGTCCAAACACTTAGTTCTCGTTTATTTGGATAAAGCTCCATTCACTTTTTATTTTTCAACTCCAGTTGCCCGCACTCTTCCTGTTCCATTTTAGGTGGTTGGTGCCCAGGAAACAACCTGAAGCTTCTACATTCATGTCCTTTGACTTCTTGTGCATGATGATATCTGAACAGTTAAGTACAGTTAACATGTGATATGTCGATGCAGGATGATGAGAATGCATTGTTACAGCAGGCCCTGGCTATGTCCATGGATGATTCCTCCTCAACAGTTGCTGTGCGGGACACTGACATGTCAGATGCATCTGCTGATGATCATGATCTGCAACTTGGTGAGAGCTTACGTTGACTGGCTAATATCTAGTACTAACAGTTCTATTTTTTTTTCATTGTATGAGCTCATCAGTTTCTGAAATTGGTACTCATCCCCTCCCAAAATTATTGCCTTAGTAATGGTTTTCTTTAAGTGAGTGGGTGATTTAAGGGAGAAGAGTTTCCATTTAGGAGATGGAACCTTATTTAAGGACATCTGAAGTAAAATGGGGCAAAAAGTTTTGAACGGAGGGAGTACTATCTAGTCAGCCTACGTCTTTAAACTTCTATTCTGTTCAGAGGATTTTCATTTCCTTTCATTGCTTCTCTTAAGGAAGAGCAATTAATTGCATTGAAGAATGAATGGACTTCTCCATCTTACTCTAGTGGTTGTTTTTTATTTAGTAATGTGTGCCTGACATAGTGAATATGTGTGGATGATTTTCTAACAAACTATAAAGTTTATTTTTATCTATCTTTAATATAATTTTTTAATATTATATATTATCTATTTTAATTCACATTAAAAAAGAAGAATATAGAAGAATAAATGTTATTGGAGAGAATAAAAGAAACCTTTTAGATAAAAGCCATACATGTTAAATTTAGAGAGAGATAGAAAGGGATAAAAGTGGGATTAGAGAAAAGAGAACTTGGAGAAAGTGGAGGCATACGTTAGAGTTGGAGGGCGCAAGGTAAACATGAGGAAAAGTAGCCGCTGCCAAATTAAATCAGCCTGCTTCAGTTGTGAAAAGACTAGTATACGTGCCACACTAAAAAAGGTGTGCACAATTAATTTTAAATCTAAAAAACTAATTATTTTAATATATATATATATATATATATATATATATATGTTCATTGGATAAATAAAAATGTTGTAACAATAGATTAAAGTTACGAGTAATTATTGGAAAAAGAGTTAGCGTAGAAAAAGGGATGTGGAAGTTAGAAGAGAAGAAATAGAAAGTTAGAGAGAGAGAGAAAATAAATTAATATTCATAAAATGATTAAAAAATATAAAAATTGAAGACACCAAAGGGTGCATTTCTCAATATATAAAGGTATGGATGATAGATGTTAAGTCTAATACACACAAGGTAGGCATATGCTGTAAATAATTATCTAAAAAGCCATATGAATTTTGAAAAGGAAAAAACTAACAAACGTTAGGCTATGATTTAATCCTTGCCTTTTGACTTTGCAATGACACATTTCTTAATGCCGAAGTTCAATTTTGCGACTGTTGGAGAACTGGGGCATTTTTTCACTCTTTTGGGATGATAAATCCATTTTCAAACAGTACAAAAATGAATTTGCAACCATATTCTTATCATAATTCAGATCACGCTCTCCAATTCTTATCCCCTATTATCTAATACACGCAGTACCTTTCTTTTTGCTTTTTTCTCTTTCTTTATAATTACTCCCTCTGCCACCACTAACTATTCTCTTATTTTCGATATAAAGTACATTAATTTATAAAAATTCAATCTGTGCCCCTATAATTGAAGATGGTCACTTTGGTGTACTATGTGATTTTTTTCTTCCTCACTCTTTCTCTCTAATTGTAAGTTTTTTCCCTTTCTCCAACTTCCACATGTCTTCTGCCTTCTACCAGTAATAGCCTTTTTCTCTTTACTCATTTTAATATCTATCCATTGTTAGAAGTTATTTCCATTCATTAATAAAAAATTGAAGTTTCTAATTTTTTTAAAATATAATATGTATATATATATTAAAAAGTGCCAATGTTTTTCTATCATTATTGCATAATTTTTATCAAGTTTTATTTTAACCACATAACTAACTTCTTGTTTGACCCCACTAACATCAATCTTCCCGCTTGAAGTGACACATGGAATCAAATTTTATCCCATGTTGGAAATTGTAACCAAACAAGATCCATTTTTTTTTTATAGAACAAATAATCCAAACACATTGTATTCTCAAATGAAAATCAAAGATTGTTTTCTTTGCTTTCACCTGAGGATTGTATAAAACATTTTAGAGTATGTCTTTGAACAAAGTCTAAATCTTTCGATGATGGAAATTGGGATGAGTTGAGGTTAAGTTGAGGACTAACAGAATCTGATACTTGTGTGAATCACATATTGGAGAATACAGGTCAGAAGGACTTCTGGTTATTTGTGGGTAAAAATCTGAGTTTTTAGTCTTTCATGAAATTTACCTTTGTCACTGGTGATCTATTCCTGTTATTGTAAACTACAGCTGATACTGGTTAGATTTGTGGAACATTGTTGGAAATCCCAGGTCTCAACTCTCTTAATGCTTTTGTGGCTTTTAAGTTGCATCAAAATTTTATACTATCTACTTATCTTAACTTGGAAGGTAGTTGTGACAGTTTTCCTTGGTGTATTCTTTCCCTCCTTTTTTAAGTCAGAGATTTTTGTAATTGGCTTTGGTTTTGGAGCTGAATGTACTGATTTATTCAGATAACTTATTTTGTGATTTATATATTGAGCTACAGCAGAGATTCTGGTATCCTTTTGTGTCTTATAATTCATGTGTATGAGATCCTTCAACCAAGGATAAAAAGAGTCCAAGAGCACACAAATTACTGCAGATCTGAATAACAATGCCATACTTAATTAGATCTAGGGATAATTACACTGACCTCCCTTGTTGCTATGGAATATACAAATCTCCCCCTCTTACTATGAAAATTACATAAATCTACCTTATTAGTTTATTATCATTACAAATTGGCCCCTCCAATAGTCAAAACTAATGGTCAATACTGATTTCAATCCAAATATTTATGTAACCTTCCTATATTTATAATCAGGTAAAATAAAAAATAATTAAAAAGGCAAAAATGCCTTATGCTTTTCCCCCTTGGCAAAAGACTCCTCCACTTCCTTCTCCATCAAACTTCCCTTTCATACCATAAGAACCATTCCCCCTTCCACAAGAGCCACGATGAGAAATCCATTGGTGGTCGTGACTGATTTTCAAATTTTGAAGGCTCACAAATAAATTCACCCTCAAGGGTATTTTTGTCCGCAAAATTTTATAAAAATCCCACCCAAGGCAAAAATGGAAGATTAAATAAATATTTGGATTGAAATTAGCATTAACCGTTACTTTGACTAATGGATGGGCCAATTTGTAATGATAATAAACCAACAAGATAGGTTTATGTAATTTTCATAGTAAGAGGGGGGAATTTGTATATTCTCATAGCAACAGGGGAGGTCAGCGTAATTATCCCTTAGATTTTAACTACCGGATATATCTATCTAGACTTAAAGTTTCACTATTCTTTCATGGTTGTAGAGGTTTATGTTGCCTTTTGGAGAATGAAACAGTCCAAAAATATGTAAAAACTCCTGACGATGCGTTAGTTTATACACATTCGGAACTGAGAACCCTGTTACGGCAAAAAACATATCAAGCCCCCCCAGAACATGATTTCCAGTTTTGAATTAATTTTTTCGAATATATTTTGAAGCTATTGAGCAGGTGAAGAAGTAGCAGAAGGGCAATTCTTTGAAATCTCCACTCATTCTTACAGCATTTCTTTCTTTCCTTTGATTGGCTATTTTGATTCTGTTATTTCATCAGAAAATGACAATATTGTCTGTGTTAGTGAGCCTTACCAATAGCCCTATTTTTCCCAATGGCACTGCCACAACTAATATCTCCCTGCACTGTGATTTCTCTGGTTAAAATTTATTTCTAATTTGTATATACAGGATCATGGTGGAATAATCTACACCTTACTTATTCTTCTCATGTAGTTCATTTCTCCTTGTTCTTGTAGCCCTTCAGTTGTCTGTGCAAGAGGGTGCAGTAGATCAATCAAACCAGACAGACATGAATAAGTTGGCAGATCAATCCTTTGTGTCCTCCATCCTTACTTCAGTAAGTCTAATGCTGATGTTTTCTTGCTTTTCTAGTTTATTTTTGTAGTTAATTGATTTTTAAATTAGTCAATTTTTATTGCTATCACTTCATGTCATAATTTATGGTTATTTGCTTTAACAGCTTCCAGGAGTTGATCCAAATGATCCCCATGTCAAGGATTTGCTTGCCTCTATGCAGAGTCAGTCTGAGGTGAGTTTAGCAATTGCATCATAGATTACTATTTAATTCTTAGACATCCTAGTTATCACTTTTCTCTGATTCTCTCAGCTGGTTTTGCAAGTCTCTCTGTTTTTCTGGAAGTTCTGTTTTATACCAGGGTGACCTGATGCTTAACATTAGATTGAGGATGAGATGATAGAAAGATAATGACAATTTTAGATAAACTTCCTGTCTAATCTATGGATGATATTGACCATTCAATCTTAGCCTAAAGAGATTAAACCTTTCTGCAATTCTCATTCCACTATTGTTCCTTATGCAAAATCCCCCATATTTTCTTTTTGGCTCTCTCTTTTTACCCATCCTTCTTTCCTTTGTGTATGATTGTTGTTGGAAATAACAGTCATAGATGCAAACATTGGAGTGATTTGTCATACGTTTCGTTTTATAAATATCAGCACCAAGGAATCTGACCAAACCTTAGAAAAAGAAGCTACAACTGATCTTTGCTTTGCTTGAAGCAAGGGACTCAACTGGTGTTTTCTCCCCTAAATGGCAAGAAAGTGAAACTAAAATGAGCTAATTGTATTTGCATGTCTTTTGCTTAAACAAAATCAAGTAGTGGTTTAGCAACTGCTTCTTTAGTGCTTGTTTTTGTTTTCTTTGATTTCTTACCATTTATGTACGGTTTCAGCCGAACAAGAAGACGATAAGGCTCCAAAAGAGGAGGGAAAAGAAGTGAACATGTCTATAATCGGTATCCACCATCAGGTGTAATTTCAAGCTTTACTATGAAAGTTCTTGATAATTTGAATTGGTTACAATATATTTCCTTTTCACTCAACAGATGTTGGATATCATGCTATCAAGTATCTAATCCCTTAAGCTAATTAAAGGAACTTGTGTCGCACAGGGAAAGAATCGTTCCGTCGAAGAGTTGTGTAAGCATCGAAGTTGGCACTAGGGATGTTGGTTATTGTTGTCAGTCAGAAGGGAATATGCCATTAACATTCTCATGTTGTGAACTGATGTAGCATAATCTAGTAAATTCGGATATATTTTGTTATTTAGCAGTTTACGTGAAATGGGCTAATTCCATGAAAATATGTGGCATGGGTTACTGAATCTTGGTCTGGAATTTCTTCTTTGTCAAGTATTTTGTGTTTGTTCTCAAGTATTCCCCTTCAGATAGGTGAAAATTTCATGTATTCTCTAGTGAGGATTAAATGCTGAACTTGTGTTGTCAATTGTCATACAAGAAAGCTGTTGAACCTGCCGTCTTCCTTTCTAGAAGAAGAGTGTGCTTTAGTTTTACTGAATTTTGTGGTCGTCATTTGGCCATAAATACGACTTAGAATGAACACTTACAGGCTACATGAAAATTGAAAAGGGAAAAAATAAGATACCGTTCCAATACGGTTGAAGGATTATTTTACAGGTTACTTACATTTGGACCCTTCTGAAAAATATAAAATTGTACTTTCTCTTTTAAAAAATTATAGTTACATTTCTTTCGAAATTTTTTACTTTACATCTAACACCTTCTCGGTAGAGTTTAAAAGGAAAATGCTGATTTAAGTTACAAAAATTACATAACTTTTTAATTTTATTTTTTATTAAATAGTTTTATGGATAATGTTATATTTATAAAGGGATAATATAATATAATATAATAATATAATATATATATATATATATATAGTGAGTGAGCTCAGTACCATATTTTTTTTATAAGTATAATATTATTACATGAGAGTGTTAAATGAGAAGTAAAATTAAAAATTTATGTTTTTTTTTTTGCTAATGTTGACATTCTCATCAACATCTAAATGAAAGGGGGTTTAAGTGTAAACAGTGAATTTGGGAGGGGGGGGGGGGAGTATAATTTTGAAATTTTTTTAGAAAGTGTAATTTTATATTTTTGAAGGGATTTACGTGTAATCAACCCTGTTTTATATGCATCTGATGCTGGACGCTTCATGTTTTTTCAATAAATTTGTGGTGGGGGGGGGGGGGAATGTTATGGTAATAACCTGATTAATTTTGATTTCTTGAGTAATCTTTTATTTTCATTTTCTGTGATGTTTCTTATATTTTTGTTTTTAATTAAAGTATCATCAAATTTGTTGAAAAAACAAAAGAATATGAGATTAAAACATAATTATAAAAGTTATATGTACTTACATTATATTCCAAGTATGTTGATACTTTATATACAATGTCATTGGTGCATTTATAAATCCCACAAAGTCCAGGCTAGGATTTCTATTGTGCTTTTACCAACTACATACTCAATGGGGGGGGGGGGTGTGGGTTTCAATTTTTTTATTAATTAATTATAATAATTTAATTTATATTTTTCTATCGTATAAAAATAGTATTAGATAATATAGTAAATAAAATGTAAAAGTTCTAGACGCTATATCCCTGAGGTTATCTTTGTAATTATAACTACACCCTAATTTAAAAATAAAATTTATAAAAATACCCCTGAAAAATATTACACTAACACTTTTAAGAAGGAAATTGCAATTTGGGTCCCAAACTATAGGGTGTTTTGCAATACTTGTCCCATATTTTTTAAAATTGTCAATATTTAGTCTCATACTTTAGTAAAACAATGTAAAGTTTGGAACTAACTTTGAAATATCTGGGATTAACTTTGCAATATTTTTCTAAAATGTGGGATTAATGTTGGTTATTTAAAAAATATGAGACTAATATTACAACCACCCTACATTTAAAAAATCAAATTACAATGTTCTCCACCCCTAAGGATTGTAACTATAATTTTTTGAAGTACGAGCGATTGACTTTATTAATTGAAAATAAGTTGATTACAATTACAATCATTCATGTCGACATCAATATTTAACAAAGACTATTACAATAATTATATCCTGTTCAACAACACTAATATTACAGTAGACGATAACTTTTACCATATAGTAGATAACATTCGACGCACATGGCGGGGCTCGAATCCATGATCTCTGATTTAACCTAACCTCAAACGTTTTGAATATAATTTAGAGATAATTAACATTTACACCTCTTGATCTATGGCATGTTTACACAATCACTCCTATCTTTTAAATAATTACACATACACCTACCAAAATATCATTACCACTTACACAAATCATCCTTATTTTTTTTTTAAAATTACACACACCCCTCCTAAAAATATTAGCATTATTACACAAATTACCCATATTTTTTAGCTGTCAGGGATAATTTCTATGATTATGCAAAAATATGAATAGTTTATATAATAATCCATAATTTAAGAGTTGTAAATACAATTATCCGTATAATTCACCCTTTAATTTATCCGATCCCCACCCATCTCAAATTCTATAATTTATATTTTACAAACACATGTATCGCATCCCACCTATCCCAACTCCCACGACGTAAAATGTAATGATGACCAAACTGGGACATTGACAATGTGAAAATGATATCTGTCCCAGATTCCCAGTAGATTAAAACCACATTCCAACGGTAGTAGACTTGTTTTGTTCTCTGCGTTGAAGTCTCCGTCCTCAGTACGAGAAAGCATCTGCAGCCATCAGAGAGAGAGAGACACGTTAAACAGTACAAGCCCGACATCCTTATCCTCTCTCACTCTTGTCTCATTCAGAGAGTACCGCAAAGCAGTTAGAGATATGTGCCGGCACTCACACGCAGAGGGGTCACACTTCACACGCAGCCCCACATTGCCTCGGTCTTAACTATTTTTCCAGGAATAGCTTTTTTTTTTTGTTTAAATATATTTCTTCAGAAAGTCACGATTTTTGTCGTTTAATTGTAAAGCTGTTTGTACTTCTGGCCGGCTCATAAATGCAAAGGTCAAACCAATGAATAATTGTCCTTTTCTCTTGTCTGTATCCTTCGTAGTGACCTCCGCATCACTTTCTTGGAGTACTCGTATCGTATGTACCAATTTATGTTTCATAAGAACCCTTCAAGGGAATTCTTGGTTGGATTTGGAAATGGGAAGCTTCGCACTATTTGTTTCAGCCTTATTGTGCATTGCATCTGTTCTTTCTTCATATGGGATTGTGGGCGTTGAAGGGTACCTCAAGTACGACACTGGGAGTGGCATTGTGGACGGGAAATTGAATGTTCACTTGGTTGCTCACTCTCATGATGATGTGGGCTGGCTCAAGACTATTGATCAGTACTATGTTGGATCCAATAACAGTATTCAGGTGTGGTCTGGAACTAATACATGAGTGGACTATAACTATTTGATTCTGAGGGATGTTTCTTTTGTTCCAATGATGCAACTAGTGAAAACATGTTTACTGTTTGATGTTTGATGCTTGTTGATGCAGGGTGCATGTGGAAAATGTCCTGGATTCGGTTGTCATGGCTTTGCGCCGCGATCCCAGCAGGAAGTTTATCTTTGCTGAAATGGTAGCTAAATCATTTCCCTATTTGATGATCTTATTGCTTTTTTATTAAGTCAATAAAGCAGACGATAGTGTTCCAGTTGTGGTTAGTATGTCTGTTTATGAATATATTGAATGGAAAGAAATGGCTAGAACACATTTTTCTTATTCATATTAGATGGTATCCTAATAAAAGTTTAAGTTGAAGGGTAGTTTCCACTGTCGTTTTGGTGCTAATAGTGGGTACATAAAACTATTGTGCATGAGTGAGGCTACCTTGTGTACCCTCTAGCATCTGTTTCCAGCTCAAGACATGGTTAACTTAATTGCTCTTACTTGTGAACTAAAAAGTTATTTTTGTTGTTTGGAAAAGGTAGATGTGTCCTGTACATGTCAAAGCAAGTTTCATAACCGGCATTGTTGTAGCAATATTGATATAAAAAGGTCCAGAAAAGAAAAAAAGAATAGTGTTGTGGACTTTACTACTTGTGTCATGTGAGATATAGGAATAAATGCAATTAGCTATGTATAAATACCGTGATGATGCAAAATTCACTTGTCTCTAACTCTTTGAAATCCAAATAGGCATTTTTCAGTAGGTGGTGGGAAGAGCAAAGTGTAGAAATTCAAGAAGAAGTAAGACAGTTGGTTGATGCTGGCCGGTTGGAGTTCGTGTATGATGATTGCTTGTAACCTGATATTCATATTTTCACTTGTAGACTTTTGGCATAATGGTTTTCTAATGATTTTCCTGTACAGAAATGGTGGATGGTGTATGCATGATGAAGCAACTACTCATTATATTGACATGATTGATCAAACAACTCTAGGCCATCAACTGATAAAGAGTCAGTTTAATAAGACTCCTCGTGCTGGATGGCAGATTGATCCATTTGGGCACTCTGCGGTGCAAGCTTACCTCCTAGGAGCAGAGGTATAAAAACATATGTGGTGGTTCAAATATAACTATCGGTTCAACATAAGTCTTCCTCGCGAATACTTGATACTACTCGTTTCCAGTTCATAGTTTACTTAGTAACTCTTATCATTCTCGGATCATGTAGCTAGGATTTGATTCTGTTCATTTTGCACGGATTGATTACCAAGACAGAGCAAAACGAAAGGGAGATAAATCTCTAGAAGTCATATGGCAGGGCTCCAGGACATTCGGTTCCTCTTCTCAGGTAAAGAATGCAACTGTTGCACAACTCAAATGTTTGTTCTGTTAATCTGCTTCACTTTGTCACCTTTGAGGTCTGGTTTCTCGCAGATATTTGCCAATGCATTTCCTGTTCACTATAGCCCACCAGATGGGTTTCATTTTGAAGTAAACGATGACTTCAACCCAGTGCAGGTTCTATGACTAAGTAGGAGCAGTCAGTCCCAAAATTATAGCTATGCTCCCATAACTCTTTGCTTAACAGTTGTTTCATTGCTGAATGGCAGGATAATCCTCTTCTTTTGACTTTAATGTTGAAGTACGAGTTAATGATTTTATTGCTGCAGCCATGATTCAGGTAAACACAAGAACTTCTGTTATGATACTAACGAAAAAGCTTAAAGAGGAAAAACGAAAAAGAAAAACAATGCAGATAGTTTTTCATTTGGCTTTGATACGCAGGCAAATGTCACGAGAACCAATCATATTATGTGGACCATGGGAGATGACTTCCAATATCAATATGCTGAGTCCTGGTTCAAGCAGATGGACAAACTTATTCATTATGTCAACAAGGTATCTCTTATATTTCGATAACATAATTGCTCATCGCATATAGTATACAATATCCGGTACTATATTGTAGTAGTAATGATAAGCAAGAAAAAGCAAACAAACAGATACAGCACATCTTTTGGGATTTCAATAAATTTGAAACGGTAGATTTCTTTTGCAGTTCGAAAGGGAACTTCTCTACTGCTCTTTCTTTTCATTTTGAGACTAGTGAAATATATGTGATTAGCCAAAGTCCCTTATTTTGGATTTTTCATTTATAGTCTTTTTTTTTAATGTCTATCACTATTTTTCTAATTATTATTTTATTTGTAGAACATTATCCTCTATATTATATTTCTTTACTATTGCTTCTTAAATATATTTAATTCTAAAATTTATTGATCTTGGATGATTTTATAAATTATGTATTAACTATTATTAATAAAAAATTTGGCCTAATTGAACATATTTGTAGTATTAGTACTTCTATTTTGATGTTCTAAAAACTATTGGTTATGCTATTTCACTTTCAAGTGTTTTATATATATTTAAGCTTATTTTGTTATGGCATTATTCACATTATCCTTTAATTTTCACTTTGAACATTATTGTATAAAGATCTTATACTTTGCAGTTTCACCTTTTAATTTTTATTCATGTGAATCTAATTGGCATTATTTATTTTTTATTCAATATTTACAACTTAAATTATCATAACGTTGTTGCTATTATCATATCCGCCGACCACCACTCCGCCACCCATGGCCTAAGCGCTCTATTCTCTGTTAGTCTTTTTCTTTGCCCCCGATGATCTGTTGCTTAATCTTTTGGACTGCGGTGTTGTTATTTCCCCCCCACTATTTGCACTGGCTCCACGATGGTGTTCTACACCTAATTTGTGTGTCTTCTGAACTGGTTGTCTTCTATAGGCTGAGTGCCTTTCTACTGGTGTCTTGCACTTGAAACTAGTTGTCTTCTATAGGTTAAGTGCCTGTTTTACACCTAAAACTGTATGTCCAAGTTTTCACTTCTTTTGTCCAAGTTGAACATTACAATCAAGATCTCCATGTCCAACTTGAGGGGGAGTGTTGAGAATCATGAATTAATTCTCTAAATAACTGTAAAATCACAAGAAAATTACAACGAAATCTTAGTGATTCTTGTGATATCTATATGATTTGATTTAGTGGTTGAAGAATCTATTAAAAGAGTTGGGTTCATGTATGATGACCCTGTACCTATGCACTGTGACAATCAAGCAACTATTCATATTGCCTGTAATCCTATTTTCCATGATAGGACAAAACATATTGAGGTCGATTGTCACTTTGTTCGTGAGGCGGTCATGAGTCAGAAAATCTGCACTTCCTTTACTCCTTTTCTAGAGCAAATAGCAGATATTTTTACCAAGGCCTTAGGATCAAAGCAGTTTGATTTTTGTGTAACAAGCTGGACATGATCGTTATATTTGCTCCAACTCGAGGGGGAGTGTTAGAATTCAGGATTTTATTATTTGTGCATATATGTTGTTATCTATTTTAGATAGGTATCTTTAGTTGTTATCTATTAAGTTGTAGTTCTTTAATTCCACCAGTATATATAAAGGTGAATAATCAATAACAATATATAGTCACTCTCTTTTATATTATTTTCTACATGGTATCAGAATAGGTTTAAAAAAAAAAGAGAGAATTAAACCCTAATCAGGTGAAACCCTAATCACCCACCCTCATCTGTCCTGCCGCAACCCCCCACCCTCCGCCGCACCTCGCGCCGCTCCGGCGCATCTGCTCTAAAAAAGGAGCAAGGGAGTAAGGTCAGCGGCGGAGGGTGGGGGGTGGCGGCGGGACATATGAGGGTGGGTGATTAGGGTTTCACCTGATTAGGGTTTAATTCTCTCTTTTTTTTATTTTTTTTTTTAAAACCTGCTATGGTACCATGTAGAAAATAATATAAAAGAGAGTGTCTATATATATGCTATTGATTATTCCACCTCTATATATAGTGGTGGAATTAAAGATAACTACAACTTAATGGATAACAACCAAAGATACCTATCTAAAATAGATAACAAAATATACAAAATAAAATACTGAATATTCTAACAATTGACATACAAGTAAAATTAACAATGTGGATAGATGATTATATAATATAAAAAAGTCAATTAGTAAGAGCACATCTTTTTTTGAAATTTTCAAAAATTTTAATTGAATGCAATTGAGGTTTTTGTTTGAATTTTTTTTTTTCATGCTAACTTTAGTTGCCATTATTTTTATGAAATTATTCCTACAAATTGTATATTTCTTTCTATATTAAATTGTTTTATTGTAAAATTAAAATTTAGTATATGACTAAAATGAGAGTATAGGATAGTTTTAAACCTTACTTTTAAATGTTATTATTTAATATCTATTCAATATCTTTTTCAAACCTATGCTTATATTTATAATATTAATTATACAATATCATTCTCTCTTTTGCTATTTTTCATGAACATTTCTGTGACTCTATCTTTATAAATTGAACTAATTTGTTAGTCATTTTTATGGAAAATTAATTAACTTGCATAAATCATTAATATCAGAATAATTCTATTTAGTTTCATTAGGTCCTAAATTATTTTAGTTATATTTTAATATTATCTCTATATAGATTTTTAAATTTGATAGTAATGTTTTTTTTTGATGTTTTTTTAATTTTAGATTTGTTTCACATTCTTAATTTACTTTTGTAATATTATTTCACATTAATCAATTGGTAATTATTTTCTTTGTTGCATAAATTTGATGTCAAAATTGCATCATTTGACTTCATGATCTTGTGGCAAAAAATATGTAACATTAAGTAAAAATGTAAAATTCAAAGAATCATACAATATTAAAATGAAGTCAATTAGTTAGATCTCGCTTGTTTTAAGTTTTTCAAAAGCAATTTCAATTTAATAAATGTGGTAATTTTTTATTTGCAATTTATGATATTTATTCTTTAATATAATTCTTGATATTTTTAAGTTTTAGCTTCATATAGTATATATTATATAAACCATTAACGTCATTGCATATGCATTAGTAAATTAATATATTTTTAGTTTATATTTGAATTGATGCATTTAAATTTAGGTGAAGAGATTTAGTAAAGTAATTTGTATCAAAAGTATTTGAGATTCATTATATTTGACAAATAGTCAAAAGAAACATCGGAAATTTTATAGTGGAGTAGACAATAGATAAACCTTTTATAAGGTAAGTGACATGAGGTGCAAACTTCAATAACAAGGCTATTTGAGATTTTGCTTTTCATTTTTCCTTTTAAACGTTTAAATTATTCTCTCCCTGCAGACTAACCCATGCTTGTTCGATATTCATTAGAATGCTCGTGAACATCAATCTATACTCACATTACTAAGTTTTATAACAAGCATGGTTCTTAATCCTCTTGTATTACAAAGTCATAACTGAAGATTTTATATACTTGACATACCTTGAAATTCTTGGGGAATGAAATTTTATGTGTATTCATTTGGATGTAAAATGTTAGTTCTCGCCCATCATATGAGTCTGACAAAGCTTGATGACACAGGATGGTCGGATTAACGCATTATATTCTACACCATCAATATACACAGATGCAAAATATGCTGCCAATGAAACTTGGCCTCTGAAGCTTGATGATTATTTCCCGTGAGCACTAATAACCTTCTCGATATTTCAATTATTGTGATATTTTTTATTAGATTTGATTGAAGATACCAATGTTAAGTATTTTTGTTGATTTGATAGATATGCAGATAGTCCTAATGCCTATTGGACAGGCTTTTATACAAGTCGCCCTGCCTTCAAAAGATACATTCGTTTGCTGAGTGGATATTATCTGGTAATCTCATGAATTCTCTTTGTGGGGTGCATATAGAGCAAAGCAATTGACCTTTTCTTTTTGACAACAAAGCAATTGATTTTTCTTCTCATTGATCTAATCCTTTATAGTGGTACTTCTAACTATTAACTTTTAATTGAATTAGACAATAATAGATCAATTCATAAAAACGTTTAAGAAAAGGAACGAAATATGGTGTCCATTGACATCCAAGTGCCCCTTCCAGACATATTTTGTGTGTACTTTGTGTAAACTGATGACAACCTTTGAACTTTTCTCATCTGAATTTGGTTGCATGTACAAGTAGTCCATCTATACTAGTGTGAAATACAAATTCTGGAAGTTTGTTTAAATTTTTCACCAAAATAAGTTGCTCTTTTAATAGTGTTATTTTTAATGGCAATTATGCATCAGTATTATCTAAAATTTTGATTTTGATGACATCTTCAGTTTTTAGGATATATTAATTTAAATCCTTGGAAATAGACTTTGTCTTCTATTAAGACATCTGAGTTCGTCAAATTGTGTAATTTATTTCTACAATCACATTTCTAGTTGATTTTCTAAATGCAATTTTTCTAAATCCTTTAAAATGAATTAAACGTCTCTTGTTAAGAAATACAATAAATGTAAGAATACTTATATCTCATAATAATGACCTTACCTATTCTATTCTCATTATCTTTCACAATTTTGTCATGACCATTAAGTCATTCCATTGTAAACAAAAATTTTAGCATTTACAAATTTGACATGAGCTCAGTTGTTTGGAAAAGATAAACTAGGTATTATACCATGCAATTTACTATTATTTGAAAAAGTACTAATTGAACAAAGTTGGTGTATGAATTCATAGGCAGCTCGTCAACTTGAATATTTAATGGGAAGGAGATCAACTAGCAATGCTAATACTGATGGCCTAGGTAATGCTTTAGGAATTGCACAGCATCATGATGCTGTTACTGGTACTGCTAAACAGCACACTACTAATGACTATGCGAAACGCTTGGCTATTGGAGCCTCAGAGGTACGCTTTCATCTAGTTTTTGCTTTACATTTATCTTACCATATCGTGTTATACTTCTACAATCTCCATAACTGAGTTTCTAAGGTCATGCTATTATACATGTTTTTGCGTTGTGCAGACAGAAACTGTTGTGGATTCTGCTTTGTCATGTCTGCTTGATTCAAAGTCGAATGGCCAGTGTGCTGGATCTACAGTGATATTTAGCCAGGTTGCACTTCACATTGTGACTTTGTTTGAGTTTCTTCTTGAGATTCTATGGTGCACTTCACTATAGATACTCTGGTTTCAGATGTGTTACTAGAAGCTTCTTGTACATCTGTTCTCATTGCAGCAGATTTATGCTCCATTTACGGTCGAAGTTTCAGTGTAGCCTATATGAACGCAAACAGCTGATCCAATGGCCCACTCTTTGCATGATTGATGGAATGACAGTTTTAGAGATTCTCTAGCGTCAGTTATTCACACGAGCTGTAGTGTCTCATACTGGTTCTGGAGGAAAACTTGGGTCAGTTATAAGTGGGGTGTCATACCTTCTTTTAGCCACTTGGGTTAACCATCTTTTTACTAGGGAGAAGGCTTGAAGTTGTCACTTAATCCATGTCATGGACTTGTATGTGGGTCCACTCAACTGCTATCTTTACCATAATAAGGACTAGCATGTCCAACTTGAGTGGCTGGATTTATTATCTCGCATCAATTGTCAAAGGAAATTTGGACTAGTCTGTTGGTCGGTATAGTGCACTTCCATTAGCTATTTTCGCAAAAGCAAGGATAAAGCAAATTTTAGTATTGAGGTTTACGAACCTTTTTGTCTGATTCCCTTTTGTTGGTGAAACAAGGAGAAGTGTCCAAGACAGAAGGAAAACAATAGAATATGTGTGTGACAGAGAGAGATTTAGGGAGAGCCAGAGAGGGAGACAGATGGCTGGATTATAAACAATTACTGTAATAAGCACTCCTCGTAGTAAAAAAAGTACGAGTGACAAGTTTTTCAGTTCCCCAGCCATGTGTCTAGCAGAAGTTATTATACTTTTTACTTGTTGAATGTGTGTGGAATTTAAGAAGTGCAGATTTGCTGTGCTCTTGATATATAATACTGTTATCATCTGAATATTTGCATATGGATATGGATCGTTGCATGGTTGGAAATGAGCCAAAATTTGTTCTTGGATCCACTGGCTAACTTCTCTTATGGACTTCTTATGCATGCAGCAAGCTTTATGTTCAGTTGTAACTAATGCTTCCTTTTCTTTCTTTTTTCACCTTTTGATTGGCAAACAGTGTCAGTTACTCAATATAAGTTTCTGTCCATCAACTGAGAAAGATTTTTCCGAGGGAAAGAGTTTGGTAACGATTTCTTTCTGCTCATGCACTACTTCAGCAAGTACAACTCTAGGAAACTGTTTCTAAACTGTGTAAATCCATCTTTCTTTTCAGGTTGTTGTGGCATACAACTCACTTGGATGGGACCGTACTGATATTATAAGGATTCCTGTGAGTTACGATATTTTTCTTCTTTCTGGTCTCTTCAGTTATGTTCAGTAACTTTGAGTTATATTCTTGAGATGCAGCATTAAGCTGGTTGTCCAAGAATTCCCCAAATTTACCCAGTACCGTATATAAGATTATCTTGATCCACCCAAGCTAAGAAAAGACTGGTTAGTTCTCCTTAGGAATTTACCATAGAGGTTTAGATGAATAAATATATAAAGTTATATGCCAATGCTTCTAAGTGAGGTGATTCAAATAATGAACAAAGAGAACATTTTCTGTCTTTTAAAATAAATCTTTACTATGAGTAAAGCACTGTTAGTTACCTCCACGGGACCATCTCATTTGCCCATCTACGATAACCTTTCACCAGGCAAGGTGTTGATTGCTGTACCATTTTAAAAGAGAAATACACTTGACAAGGAACATTCATCCGAGACCTCTAATGCTCTGACAAAATATATCAATTCCTGTAAAAACGGAACAGATTGGAATTTAACTCTTTAACACTATACTACAGTCCTCAATTCTGTTGGAAAATGGTGAATGCAAATGATAAATTAAAGAATAAATTTAATTAATAAATTTATTTCCATCAAATTAAATCGTAATAAGTGATTGGTTAAGATGTGCGACGCATAACAAGCTCGTTGACACGTGGATGATGGTTGATGGTGCCCAATCATCATCCAACTATGTCTAAATCAACCAAATAGGTATGCCCTCTGGTTTGTCCATTAGGTGAAACCCTGTGGATGAAACGATGCGTCCATTTGACTGAAATGGTAATGCCCTTTGAAATGGTATGCCCTTTGGTGAAAAAATGATGCATCCATTCGGATGAAAGGTTATAACTTTTCCAACGCATTTTTTTCTAAGTAGACATGTCCATTGGATGATACCTTTCCAACTTCTATAAATAGGTACCCCATTCTTCATTTTGTAAGTTCATTTCATTCAAGTTGGAATGTATTTTAGAGCATTTCAATGTGTTAGCAATAAAATCATGTTATTTTTGTTCCAAAATATTGTTTGGTTCACTGTTTCTTAAAGTTTGTAGTGCTACTACTTTGAGATTGTAAAGTCGTCGTATCTTGGGAGAAAATTTGCCATTTTCGTTAGTACCAGAGCAAGGCAATAATTGTTAAACATAAAGAGTCTGATTAGAATGTTGTATCACACTAAACAGGGGTTTCTATTAACACCTTATTCCAAAATTATAGTCGTAAACTGAAAGTCATAGTATGAACTATTGATTTTATTCCTAGTCAAAATACATGTCTTTGACTTTTTTTTTTTTTTTTTTTATTTCAAGTCCTGCAGATTTGATTTCTTATTATCTGAGATTTTTCTAATCTTCCTTGACGATTTACGAATTCACTTTGCTCCTGCTCTCTGCCAATCCTTCTATCTTGAGATGCCTTTCTGAGTCACTTGCTATCTGTTCTTCTATGGTCTAGGTCTATTGCTTGTGTGGCAATTTGTAAGTTTTGGACATTCTATTCACATAGTTAGTATCTTCATCTTTGACGCAACAGATTCAGTGGCCATCTTATTCTTGATGGTCTTCAATTTCTCAATGTCATGGCATATGTATCCATTGCCTTTGCCAACAAAGAAAAAAGGTTATGACTCATGAGAAACATATGTTTTCATCATTGATTTTCACTCCAAAATTTGTCTCACAATGGTCGAAGCAAGGCTTTCCATAGAACTGAATGATTCAATTGTTAAAATTCTGCAATCATATTAGCTACAAGTACCCAACAACACTTCTAAGAGCATAAAATTTTTGCAAACTTTGCCAGCAAGGATTACAAGTTACCAGGTTTAGCGCCTCTCGCATAGCATTTTGAATGACTTTTCTCCTTCCGATACTTAGTCTGTGGCAATGGAGACATAGCTCCAAGATGCCTGAATGAGCCCTTCTGCTACAAACATATGAAACACTATTAACTTAAGAAGGTGGAGCTGTATGCTTGATCTTTTCTTATGTTTTCGTTTTATCTGTAAATCTATTGGAAAACGTGGGACCATGTTTTCCCAATGTATACTATTACACTCCTAATTCCGAAAGTTGTTCCTGTTGTAAGGGGTTGTGAAATCAGAATGTCCATTGTTTGAGTTGAATTAATAGTCGCATAATCTGCAGGTTAATGATCATAATCTCGTCAAAGATTCTACAGGGGAAGTTGTTGAGTCTCAATATGTAGAAGTGGATAGTGTAACAAGCAAACTGAGAAAGTTCTATGTGGAGGCATATACTGGAACTTCAGACAAACATGCTCCAAAATATTGGCTTGTCTTTTCTGCGTCTGTGCCACCTTTGGGTTGGAATACTTACTTTATTTCTAAAGAATCTCAAAAAGGTACTGCCCCCCAAAGAATTACTCTCAACTGCCACCAGTCCTGCAGGTTTATTGGTGGAAAACTTCTTTAGTTAAGTATATAATTACTTGATATGTCTCAGGACAGAGGTGCTTTTGATTAATCATAGTATTTGGATATAAACGATGCAGGAAACAGAACACATGGTTTTATGTCTACGATGGATCTTCCAAAGAAAGAAACTATTGAAATTGGACCGGGAAACTTGAAACTGTCATTTTCCTCGTCATCTGGGCAGCTTAAGCGAATGTTCAATTTTAAAACAGGAGTAAGGTTTCTTGTTCTCTAAATAAGTGTGAATTGCACATTGGTCTTTTGTGCAGTTAAGTAAATATCAGCATCTGTAGTTCAACATAGATCTAAAACTACTAGGGAGAGACAGAAAGGAAAGAGGGAAAATCAGACAACTACGTGAAAAATGTGATGCATGTTTTTGGTTTCATAGAAAATGTCTTACTTCTATGTCTAAACATAACTTGCCCATGTTGTGCTTATTCTTTACTGGGATCATGTGATAGACAAGCCAACTTTCAGGATAATCTCAAATGAAAATTTCTCATTACTGGGTAATCATATTATTCTTTCTTTTATTTTATTGTGTCAAACTTGTGTCAAATTTACTTACATGCACTGGGAAAATTTTTCATTTGATTTACACTGGTCAATATTATTTTGCAACGGCAATAAGTTTTTCTTATAGAGTTCCGCATTTGCTTCATTCGGTTTTACATAGGTATTTGAAAGTTTTGAATCATGTTACTTCTTAAGTTTCAGCTTGGTAGGTTTCTTTTTGCAACTTTCTTTCCGTCTCTGTTTTCTGTTTCTATCTTTGTTTTTCTCCATCTAAGAGACTTGTAATCAGATGTCTTCATCTAAACCTGATTACATGAATGTACCAGATTGATATACCAGTACAACAGAGCTATCTTTGGTATGCATCAAGCCAGGGAGATGCAGATCCTCAGGTATAGTATAATATTAACCTAATAGTATTTGGTTAGACTTTCACATACCCAATTCAGTAATTGCTATACCAAACCTTCCAGGCTTCTGGTGCATACATTTTCCGACCTAATGGATCACCTCCTTCAGTGGTCTCTAGATCAGTGAGTGACTCCTGACCCCCACTGGGAATGTGTGTTTTAGTTTAACTGAGTGGTCAATTTTTCATTCAATCCATGGCTTGAAGCCATTAAGTACCACGTGAATGATCGACAGTTTTCTGCTCAATCTTTTTGACAGGTTCCTCTGAAGATCATTCAGGGGCCACTAGTTGATGAAGTTCATCAGCAATTCAGTTCATGGATCTACCAGGTCCAATACTTTTATTTCTTTATTTTTTGGTTTTTAATGTTTGAACGCTCTTCACATTTCAAACGGAACAAGTTGGAACGCGGCTTTTTCCTTCATTAATTATCTAATACTTCGAGAAGTCTTAACAATCAAGCAGGATAAACTTCACCTGAAGTTTCCAACATGTGAGCACATTTGCACAGCGAACCACGTTCCAATCTGAATATTTTGAAAACAGAAAAGTTTCGTTTTTACTCTTGTAGTTGGGGAAGGTTTTATGCATATGTTTATTGAATGACTTGTCACTTTTTCAGATAATTAGAGTTTACAGAGACAAAGATCATGCTGAAGTTGAATTTACGGTTGGTATTTCTTGTGTACTTCCCGTACGCTTGTTGGTATTTTGTTTTCCCACTGCACCTTGTCGAACTTACTCTAAAATAAGCAATATGCTACTTTTTGTTTGTTTTTCTTTCTCTGATCACTTGGTGTTCTTGGCGCCATTCTTTTCTGTAATTATTTTCTGACGGATGACCATAATCTGAAGATCGGTCCAATTCCCACCGATGACAGTATTGGAAAAGAGGTTATTACAAGATTCACTGCTAATATGGTCACTGATAAAGTGTTCTATACTGATTCCAACGCAAGAGACTTTCTAAAACGGGTACGCCTTCCATTATTTCTGGATTCTGAGTTTCTGATAGTTTGACAGGACCTCTTTTCTTTGATTTTCTGATACTCTTGTTTGCTCCATCATGCTAATTGTAATTCAAAGAACGGCTATCTGAGGGACATCTTGTTACTCTATTTCTGGCTTTTTCGTCTTCTCCTGGTAATTACTATTCTTTGAATGTTATAGTCTCTTTCTCATGCAAATTTTCAGGTTAGAGATTACAGAGCCGACTGGCCTCTCACAGTTACTCAACCTGTTGCAGGGAATTACTATCCAGTAACTTCTATACTTCAACTCATGAAAATTCAAGTTGCTGCAAATTATAGTTGTTTTCTCTGATTTGTAGACTTCCTAGCAAATTCAACTAGCCTTCGTTGGCACGTGAAAATCTTTTAAATAAGCTTAGCCAAACACACAGCAGTGTATACATGAGTATTTCTTGTATCTCTTTAAAGGGTAAAATTCCACCACCCTCTCTACTCCACTGCTCTTCTTCTGATTGTCTTGAGGTCTAAAGAGCGCTTAAAGGTCTCTCGGATTAGAGCATTTATGTTTGATATTGGAACTGAGCTTAAAATTGGTTGGTTTATCTGCTCTCTGCCAAACATGACAATAGTACATTAGATGGCATTCGAAGATACAAATTTGATGGTTTGTGATTGATAAAAGCTAGGACCAAGAAAGCTAGGATTATTTAATAATTTATGTATTCACTCTGGATTATTCATTGCTTTCAGATCAATCTTGGAATTTACATAGAGGATAACAAGTCTGAATTCTCTTTTCTGGTTGACGGGGCCACAGGAGGATCCAGCATCAATGATGGAGAAATCGAGTTGATGCTACACAGGTATATACGCAAATAATAATTCCCAGTCATTTCCTTGTTATGATCTTATTCTAAGATTTCGTGTATCAAATAACACTAATATCTCACAGGCGTATGATCTATGATGATTCGAGAGGAGTAGGTGAAGCCCTCGACGAGTTTGTGTGTGTCAATAACACATGTGAAGGACTCACGGTAAAAGTTTCTATGCATCGATAATACATAGAATGCATAACTTGTTGTGCCGAATGATTCAAGGATTGCTTTTATCTTGTCACGTATATTTAGGTTCGAGGAAATTATTATATCTGCATCAATGAGCTTGGTGCTGGAGCGCGTTGGAGACGAACGACCGGCCAAGAAATATATTCACCCCTTCTTTTAGCCTTTTCACATGAGGTAAATTTAGGTGATCTGGGCATAAAAATATATATCGAATATCAATTGACCCCTCGTATCTGCTTATCAACTGTTGCAGGACTCAAGGACATGGAAATCTTCACACTTAACACGCAGCACAACCATGGAAGCAAATTACAGTTTACCTTTTAACGTTGCGTTAATTACTCTCCAGGTGATGGCTCGCTATCATTCCCATCTGTCCTATCATATGCTTGATTTCTTCGCACTCATCTCCTTCGATGTTGTAATTCAGGAGTTGGTTGATGGAAGCGTGCTCGTTCGTTTAGCACATCTATATGAGGTGAACTCTTCTTTTCTAAAAATGTTTTCTCTTCCACAATACGTGACTTATTCGAGCCATTATGTTGTAGGCCGGTGAGGACCCTGATTACTCGAAACTCGCCAAAGTTGAACTGAAGAAGATGTTTGCAGGAAAAACGGTACGTATATTCGACAAATGCTACCTTTGTCGGTGCGATGAAGTCGTCGTAAATCCTCAATCATCTATTGTTAATGAATTGTCCTTTTGCCTTTGCTTTTTCAGATAAAGACGCTCAAGGAGACAAGCTTATCAGCAAATCAAGACAAGTCTGAGATGACGAGAAAGGCATGGAAAGTCGACAAAGGAGAAACTAACAGTGAGCCTGCTCCAATCAGAGGTCGCCCTGTGGACTTCTCGAGTCTTATTGTCGAGCTTGGTCCCATGGAGATCCGGACTTTCATAATAACATTCTGAAAGAGCTGATCTCCGAGTAAGTAACACTCACTCCTCTCCTCCAACGCTGAATAACGACGTTTGCTCAAACTTCTTCGACTGCCGGTGCTGATCGCTTACGACACTGAAAACAGCAAGATAAGATGAAAGACGGAAGTGTTGAAGTATATGGTGCAACTGGTTTGTCATCAACAGCTCCAGATTGTTGTCTGGGCTCTGACAATCCTGTCATGAGGTGTAGAATAATAATGAATGATTTTGAATAATTGTGTGTTTATGTTTACATCAATAGATTGATAAAGGAAAAACTTGAAATGTATGTTCACATTGTTTGCTTCTACTTTGAGACGCAACATGAATGATGCAAGCAATTTACTGTGATATCTATATTATTATAAAAGAGAATTTTTAAGCATATCAATTTTAAATTGCCTCAATTTACTCTTTATTCTATTTTTTCTATTTAAAATTATTTGGTCAGATTAATAATTTTAATATTTTTTAATAATTTTATAATTATTCTTTTCCTCGTAATTACTCACTACTCTACATTTCTCTTTCTCCTTATTTCTTCATATTTATTATAATTTATAATTATAATTTATTTTTTTTAATAAAATTCTTTTTTCTTATCATCTAACATTAAGTTCTTTTTATATGCTTGCGGGAACCGCGTGCAACGATATCTAGTTGTAAATAAGTAAATTGCATCTCTATAAAAAAATATATATATATATATGAATTTACCTCTTAGTGTTTTTCAAAATACAACAATTTATCACATATGTTTTTCGGGAAAGGTAGCATAATATCAAATTCATAAATGTAATAAGTCAATAATTAGTCAATCGAGAGTAAGTATCCATTTTCATTAATAATATCAGCAAATTCGATGAATTTTAACTAATGGGAGAACTTATTTGTAGACAGAAACAAACTTTAGAAGTACTAGATGTAATTTTTCAAATTACAGAGGATTTATATGTAATTACACTAAATTTCAAGAGAAGGAATGTTATTTATCCCTAACTTTTATATCCGTACTCATGCCCTATCTAATAGGTAAAAGACCCTACCTTACTCTCTAGACCCGTAAAATTAAATGAGTGGGTATGAGTAAGGCCTAATATCCTGAAATACCCATGAGTATGAATAATGACTTAATACCCATGGTTATTGATATAGTCTAATGCCCAAATTAAGCAAAAAACTTGACATTTAGAAAATAAAAATTAATTTAGTTAAAAATGAGTAATATATGGAATAAATAAAATATGATTAAACTCAAATTATTAAAAATTAATCAAATCAAAAATTGAATGCAAATTTAATCCACGCCATACGTTAACCGCTCATACACTATCATATTTATTCCGTAAATTTTCACGCATGTTTATCAATTATCCCATCTTTTAACAATACATTAATTGTTAATTTAAAATTAATATAAATATTTATCTGATTATACATGCACAATTATCAAGTGTCACGATAATCAATATTTTTTATGAAAAAAATATTAAAACGTATCGTTGTTTGTAGTCGACAAGAAGTACGAATAACATTCATATATATGTATGTAAAATAAAATAAAATAATGACAAAATTATATTTTTGGTCCTGTAATTTTAGGTTATTAGCACTTTTAGTCCTATAATTTATTTTATTTAAATATTTAATTCTTTTTTTAACGAATTTAGTCCTGAGTATCTCATTTTTATTCTTTTTGGTTAAATTTAGTCATGTGTTGATTATTTTGATCTCATTCACACTATAATAAGTCTCATTTCTTATATAATCTAAAAATATTAATGATCTAAAGTTATAAAATTAAAAGTAATTTTAGCCAAAATTATATAGAGCAGCGGTTTCCGCGCGGGAGGTGTCTTAATTCGCCCAACTGTCTTTTCCATCCACGCTAACCAATATACAGCTTCTTTCCCTATCTATTGATTTTCATCCACCGGCCACCCCCCGCCCGGCCTTGTTCCCATCTCAACAACAACAAACGAGGGAGTTCGATCTGTTCAACAATGGCGTCCCGCGAAGATTCTAACCCTAAACGGACCCCAATGTACCCCCAAGTGATCGACCCAATTCAGGAAACTGCGCTGCCCCCCCACCATTCCGCGTCTTCTTCCCTCTACCCCACCATCGACATGAAAGACCTGGAGAACCTCTTCCCAGAACCCAATGCAGGAGCTGCTCCTGGTGCCGAACCTTGTTCGCCGTCAGCGCCTCCTCAGTCTGTCGAGGAGTCCCTCATCACAATTCAAGGCGCCATCCTCCACCTCATCGATAAGCACTACTCCGTCGAGCTCGCCACCGGAGATCTTCGAATACTCCGTCTTCTTCAGGGGGATAACACCGTTGCGGCGCTTGCCGCGGTCGGTGATGACGTTCAGTGGCCGTTAACCAAAGACATTACTGCTGTGAAACTGGACGCTTCTCATTACTTCTTCTCCTTTCAGCCGCCTCGTGAAACCGAGGACTTGGAAACGAGTGGTGATGATGGAGTGAAGAAGAAGAAGAAGGGAAAGGGAAAGGGAGATGATAAAAATGAGAAAGAAGATAATGAGGTTTTGAGTTATGGTTTGACGATAGTGTCCAAGGGGCAGGAAAGGTTGCTGAAGGAGTTGGATCAGATTCTGGAAGCTTACAGTAACTTTTCGGTGCAGAAGGTGGAGGAGAAGGAGGTGGTGGCGGTGGCAGGAGCGGCAGGGAGAGAGATGACAGCCGGGGAGTTGAAGGAGGAGAAGAAGAAGGAGGAGGTGGAGGGGCAGTGTGCAGCGTACTGGACTACGCTGGCACCAAATGTGGAGGACTACAGTGGGATAGCTGCAAAGCTGATCGCAGCGGGTTCGGGGCAGCTGGTTAAGGGAATATTGTGGTGTGGAGATGTGACTATGGACCGATTGAAGTGGGGAGATGAGGTTTTGAAGAAAAGGATGGCTCCAGGGGAGCAAACTGAAATTGACCCGATTACATTGAAGAGGATCAAAAGGTTCATTCTTGTTTTCGTTATTTAGGTTTGTCTCATACCGATCAGTGATTGTTGCAAGAATAATTTCTCAGCAATTGACGTTGACATGTTTGCTTTCACAAAGTTGTTGTCATCTGTTCTTGTTTTCCTCCAATCTCAGCAGTTTCTTATATATGCTAATGGTTTTGGTGATTTTGAATTATTATGTTAAGTTAGGTGCCTGGAATTTTGTAAATGAATGGCATTTGGTGTTTAACTTAATATGGCAAGGCATTTGATTGGTTGTGGTTGGGGCTGTTCCCTGCAGGGTTAAGCAGGTGACTAAGATGACTGAGAAAGTAGCGACTGGGGTGCTTTCAGGAGTTGTAAAGGTCTCAGGATTCTTTGCTGGTTCTGTTGCAAACTCTAAAGTTGGAAAGAAATTCTTTAGTCTCTTGCCAGGGGAAATGGTTCTTGCTTCTCTCGATGGATTTAGTATGTCAAGCATCCTTATTAGTGTGCTTTCTGCTTTTGGCGTGTGTCTGTGTTTATATGTGTGCAATATTCTAGTGGGGTTTTCCGCAAAATTTTTCGTTTCAAATCAGTGAACCACGAGTAGAAAGTTGGATCATTAGGCTGAATAGATTTATTAATCATGTGTTTAGTTGGCTTAGTAACTAACTTCCACTGTCCGTCTGTAGATAAGAGAGAAAGATAGATAGAGAGAGTGAGTGAAGAAGAGGCCAACATAGAACATTAACAGGAACAGCTAGTTACGATGAAAGCAAGCAAAACCATAGCAGATCTATAGCTATTGAGAGGGCTATTAGGTGAATGACACACTGTAGAGGTTATCAGATAGTTGAAAGTCGGGAAAAACCTAAAGTTCCTTGTGTTAACGGAATCTCTACAAATACGAATCCCGTTTACCATGTTCTACCGTTCTGTGTGGAAAAGGTCGACTTCTCCTTCCGTTACATGGGTTCCTTTTTAGTTATGAAGATATATACCATTTTGGAGCTAGTTCAGATTATCAATTCCGTCCTAGACTTCTTAAACTGAAAGAAACAACTTCCATGCTTTGGTTAAATTTAGCTTTGGATAATATGCATCATAAGTAGCCAAGAAAATGGACTTGCACTCTCACATGTGTTGATCCAGCTTGACCTATATATGCTTCTAATAACAGGCAAAATCTGCGATGCTGTTGAAGTAGCAGGAAAGAATGTGATGTCAACCTCTTCCACTGTGACAACTGGACTCGTCTCCCACAGGTAATCTCACTATATTTATCTCGATTGTCTGCACCCACTGCTATGAAGTTGTGCTGAATATGAACTTTGACAATTTCATTCATCCTTTAAGATATGGCGAGGAGGCTGCTAAGGCAGCAAGTGAGGGAATGGATGCTGCAGGGCATGCCATAGGAACTGCATGGGCAGTATTTAAGATCAGGAAGGCATTCAATCCAAAAAGTGTATTAAGTCCCGCTGCCCTGGCCAAATCAGCTGCAGCTGAAATGAGAGCAAAAGGGTCCAAGTAGTTGATGATGAATCCTCAAATTAGGTTGAAAAAGAGAGGAAACAATACGTCACTTAGAGGAGAAATGGCTATTAAAATACTTGTTTATTTTATATATACTACTGTCATTATTTCTAATCTCTTCATCATCAGCCTCTCTTCAGTGTCACCAATTGTTTGTATCCACTGGTCGTGTATTGGAGCAACTGCAGCCAGAAACTGTCCTGGCTCAACTAATCATGCCAATTACCATATTTCATGAAGCGCTAACAGGTGTACTGGTTTTCTTTCTTTGGATAAGTGTCGCATACTGTTTGATATGTGCTCCTGTTTAAATTCTCTAGTGTAAATATCCTGCTTCTAACCCCACCTTGGGCAGAGATCACTGTATTTATCATGAAGAATGACGAAAGTATAATTTGTGGAGTTTATCAACCGCTGTAATTGCTTATCGAAAAGCTTTTCTGCAGTTCTGCTTGTTACTTTCAAGTTTGAGGCCTCAGAAAAATAACTGAATTCCTGACCAAAATGGAATCAGTCAGTTAGATTCCAGACTGATGCTTGGTCTGATTATGGATGTTCTCTTTTGCACCGTCAGTTTTCGCTGATCAACAACCCCCCCCCCCCCCTCCCTTCTTTTGATAAGAGCTTGTTAATCCTACCTACTCACCAATGAATCCTCAAGCTATTTGCCATCAATCAATATTAATGTACTTGCTAACTTCATCGTACTACTGTGGATAATCGTTGTTGTAACGGGGTTTTCTCTCGTATTTTTCACCCTCTGTGAAGCAAGGTTTGCCCACAACCAATCAGCTTTGCGCTCAATCTCTCGAGTATTTGATATTGTTCTGAACTAGATTCAATAAGCAAATAGTACACACATAGCACAGATGGACACAATGTGAAGTGTAAACGGTGCACACAATTTACAGGAATTAACCTAACCTTGAATTAATCACCAAGCCGTGCAACTCTACAGGCCAAAACAATACAAAACTTGCGGTGAACATCCTCAATTGCTAGGCCAATCAAAATAATTCAACTAAGTGTCCAATTAGCACCAAGTGGTCGGCAATTGTCACGAGAGTGGACAATGCCAATTGCTTCCCCCCAAGTTCAAATATGCGTCAACAATCGTTTGGAATGACTCAACAATCATTGATCATAACTGTTGAGTAATAACACTCTCTTCTCCACTTATTTAATCGTTTTTATCTTCTAGCATTTGTTTCATCACTTTTCACTTTAAGTAGGCTGAGCATCGCATTTTTTACTCGCATTATTTATTTTATACGTGATTTTTTTGCATGCATCATTTTCAATTTGACCAAACTCGGTCGGAACTAATAGTTCCCCCTTTCACACTTAAATGCATTTCTTTTCTTCATATTATATATATATATATATATATATATATATATATAAATATATTAGCAGTACACACATACGCGATGCATGATTAAATAAAAAAATATAATAAAAATATTAATATGTATATATAATATATAAGTTCATATGGCTCCCAAATCATCGTTACGGGTCAAGCAATTTTAATTGTTTATATTATTTACACAGTTTTCACACTCATTTACTTGTAGTTTGATAAAGAATACAAATTTTCAACATTAGATGAAGTAGAAGTACTTGTTACAACGATTGTGACAACGAAAATAATTGGGATTAAGTTGATTATGATTTTACAAAATATATAGTATTTTTTACTACTTTTATTTAATTATTTATCTATTCATTCTACATTTATGTTAAAATGATGCACTTGTTATGTTAAATTGGATTGCACATTTATTTATTTTAAATGTGCTTTTATTTTTCTCTTTTGTTTAATTTTCAATGATCTATATAATATATTGATATATTACGTGTCTATGTATACACACACATATATATATATAATAGGATCTTGATTAATCGATTTTTTTATCGGACCAGTACCATAATCCCTTATCTAATTTTCAAAACATTAACGATCATCATCATATGTATGACCATGTACCATAATCTTTTATGATCTAGGGGTTTCATTCTACTGCATAAATAAATAAACACACAATATTAATTAGAATACATAATGTTGTAAATTTTGTCAATGTTAAACAAATAAAATCATTTCTCTACAAAGAGTATTACAACATTCAATCGATGTTCAAAATTGTCAATACAGGACTAAATTCACCAAAAAAATGATCAAATTTGAGATGTTTAAGACTAAATTCGTCAAAAAAGACTACATATAAATAAAATAAGTTGTAAATCAAAAATATTAATAACCTAAAATTGTAGAACCAGAAATATATATTTTGGGCAGGATTGAACTAACAGCGTTGCCTACAGAAACATTTGCTACGTAGCCCTTTGCATTGTCCAAAATTAAATCCCTCCTTCTTGCATGCTTCTACACAATTAACTTCGAGTACACAAACGTCCTTCTTTATAAGGCTCTTCTTCGAGTTGCAGGGTACACCTTCCACATGAGGGATGCTCATCTCTGTGTTTAATTTCATATAAAAAATCAAATATCAACTCAAGATTCTCAAGTTTATATTTATAATTCAAAAGAGTATACAAATTAAACTTATGAAAACATGATATAGGGATAATTAATTGTATTATCCCCTGAGGTTATGTTTTTCTAATGAACAAGTCCTTTTTGACAGGCAAAATTCAGCAAATTTTAATGATTGAAAAAAAAAAAAAAAAAAAAAGGATCAAAAGTCATGTTCACCCTCCATTGACTTATTGTTAATTTATTGCAGGTTAAATAAATATTTTTATATCCAAATTGCCCTTATACATCATTACACATGAATGCATGTGATGAAGTTTATCTTCGTCGTTATAGGTATAATTTAGTCGCAAAAGATTTGTTTGACCTGCAATAAGTCAATCGAGGGTAAATATAGATTTTTATTTATTTTTTATTAATATAAACAAATTCAGTGAATTCTGATTTACAAAGGGACCAATTATGCAATTATGAAAAATTATAATCTACCTACTTGTGTTATGAAAAATAGACAAACAGCCCCCTATAAAAATAAAATAGAAATTCATATCCACTTATTTTTTAAAATGTAGCAATTTACCTCCCTATGTTTTTAAAATTGAAGTAATTTACCTCCTTAGGCAGAAAGGTAAATCGCTTCATTTTTTAAAATACAGAGGGATAAATTGCTATTTTTTTTTTATAGAAGATAATTTGCACATTTTTAATATCATAAAGGAGTAAATTGCTATTCACCCGTTCAAGAATAGGAAGACTTACGAGCAGCAATGACAACTAGTAACAAAATGAAGAGTCCGAATGCCTTTTTCACCTCCATTACTGTGATATTTTTCAACTAAGATTCCTTCTCAAACACTTACAATTCAATGAAAGCCTCATAGCCCACAGATTTTCGTGCTCAAATATATATATAGGTGAAGAAAAAATTAGTGAAGGAAAATCTACCATCCATTTTTTAGATTGTGAGTGTAAGTCTATATTTTAGCAAAAACACGCACAATCCCTTGCATGTTTGATGTATGTGTTTAGTTACACTTATCTAACATTAGAGTGGCTTAGCAATGCGGAAAAATATAATTTTAGTCCTGTAATTATACGGATGATATTTTTATCTTGCATTAATTGATTTTGGTAATTTAGTTTGAAACTTTTAACATTTTTCATCCATTTAATCGAAAAATTATATGTGACTTGCACATGACCCAATTAAATTATAATTTTAGTCCTGTAACTTAAGGGTGTTGGCATTTTTAATCCTGTAATTTAGGGGAGTTGACAGTTTTAGTCCTGCACATATTGATTTACAGGACTAGAATTGTTATTTAATGGGTCATGTGCAAGTCACATGTGAGTTTCTCTGGTCATAAGGATTCAAATTGCCAAAATTATAAAATTATAGGAGTAAATTACAAGAATTAGTTTGTACAGGACCAAAAAAGTACCATATTTCCTAAGTTGCGGACTAAAATTGCAATTTTTTCCTTAGCAATGTCACTAAAAGAAAATACAAAAATAGCGACAAAAAATTTAGTGATAATTTTAATATTATCACTAATTATATAATTTAGTGACAATAATTTTTGTTTTGACACATTAATGAATTTTAAAGTTATAAAAGTAATAATTATTTTGTAAAAATTGTAATTAGCAAGAATTAGGGTAATATATTGTGCATTAAATTGTCGCTGGAAATAATTTCCATATTAAAGAAAATTTTCGTTAAGTTCGAACAACTAAAAGTGCCAAAAAAGTTAAAGTTTGAAGACCAAAATTACAATTTTAAATTGTTTGAGAATCAAAATCGCATTAGTGACTATATTTAAGAGCAAAAAATGCACTTATCCCTTTTAACGACTGTCTAACAATTAGCCCAATCTATTAGTTTCAACTAGATTTTTAGCTATTTTCTATATAAACCAACCAAAATGCCTTGTGAACTAGGAATCCTAATTTTATTTATTTTTAAAAAAATTGATTTTTTTAATGGTTAAGTGGATAAGTTTTTTATAATTTTTTTAAAAAAAATTATCAACCTCATTCAATTTTACAAGCTTTAATTTTTAATAAAATGAAAAAAATACAGTAATAACAAAATTGACAATTTATATTAATTTTCAAATAAGGGCATTGTAAATAACCCAATTAAAAAAGAAAGAAGCAACTCAAGAAAAACAGGATAATTGTAGTGCGGTGCCCTCCCCTGAATTTTAGGTTAATTACACTTGCACCCCTCAAGTTAGAAAATTTTCATCTACCTGCCCAGAGTTTCTTTTTAAAAATGCAGAAAAAGCGATGTGGCCCATGCAGGTCTCGAACCTGCGACCTTCGCGTTATTAGCACGACGCTCTAACCAACTGAGCTAATAGGCCATTGTTGTTCATTGTTTTGACAAAACAAATTTATCACCGTATTGATGAGACAGCGGGCAGGGGAATATCGTTGAGAGGAAGAACGAGAATTCAGAGGATTCAGAGCTCTAGCCATGAAAGATTACGAGGTAATTTCGTTTAATCCAATTCAAGAACCGGAAATTTTAGTTCCTGTGCGAATAATTCTTTGAATTAATTCGTATTATTTAGTTCCTCAGTTTGTTTTACTTGATTCTGGCATTTGAGATGGTGTTTTTCAGTTCTTAATTCGTATTACAGGTTTCCTTTCTGTTGATTCTGTGTTGAACCGCATTCGTTTGCGTAGTTTATACTCATAAGTCTTTTGAAGTATGGATTTAGAATTAGGGTTTATGGTAATACTTTTAGAACCTTCTTGAATGATTGGTTTTGCTTGGAAAAATCTATAATCACTTTGTCTGCTGGTCACTGTAGATTTCATAGTCTGTGTAGAGCCTATGCTTTGGTGAGAATAGTATTGTCTTGTGTTCCCTTTTGGGCTCGTTAGATGTAGAATAAGGGTTGTTCAAGATGGGCATTCATTGAAGTGAAATGGAGGAGAGGACCTCTACACTGTTCACCAGTCAAGTTCTAAGATAGAGATCTAATAGTCTTCTTCAATGACATTTTTTAGACAATGATTTAGTGTTATTGGGCTAAACGATTGTTCAAGCCGACGGAGTAAAGTAAACTATGAGTTGAATGGTCATTAAGTATTAGAATTTTCTTGCTGCAACAGCAGTTTCGAGCACCATATATTAGTGCAACGGCACGACTTGGTATGATATGATAAAGGAAAATGATTTGCTAAGGATTAAATAAGTTGGATGGGGATTAGTATGGGTTATTATTAACTCGCTGGAACTTGAAAGATGAGTAAGCATACCAGAATCCTACCTGATAGCAGAGCTTGAGACTGCAAAGAGTATATTCATTTTTTCTTACAGTGCGTACTGATTAACAGGATGATAAAGTGGCACTTAATGTGCATCCATTTTGTACTTACCTGTTTTATGTAACTAATTAGATCAAACGAATGAATGCGATTTGTACAAAGCCTCATCACTCAATGTGATAATAGTACATTCTATGATTCTAAAAAACCAACCCACGATAAGTCACAATCCAGAGTGGAACTTAATAATATCTGGATATGATTACTGTTAATGGCAGATTTGGTATAAATTTCATGGCAATTGAACTGTCTTTATGTTGTATCTTATCCCATCGTGATCATGAAATGTTTCTTAGATTGAAGAAAAGAAGCAAGCCGCTGCAGATGTCCTGTTTCAATATTCAAAATTTGCTCTGGCATGTCTTGGGAATCAGGCTCGCCCTTGCGACTTAAGGTTGCATTTGATGAAGGTATTATGTCTAACTTTCTTTTTTCTCTCTTTCTTTCTTTTATTCTATTTTAATTTTTTGGAAACTATTGTTGGATTTGAACTTTGTCTTGTCTACCATAGAAACTATACTAGACTTGTGGAGACTCCTTAATCTCTGTAACTCATACTTTTGTGCTATTGCTTTTGTTCTTGGAGCTTGAGGCGGGAATGGGAAAAAGTAGACATTATTTCAGTTAACATTTTACAACCAATAGATTATTTATACCACCATGTTTACCTTGACATGAGTCATCTGCTTGAGGGAAACAAAACTAGGCACCAAATAATGTTACACTAATATTTATAAGATTCAAATAACATAATCCGTGCTCTGCAGTCCAAATAAAATGCTAGATTTATGATGGATGTGTTGATGATGTTTATGTTTGTGATGGATGAATCTGTTATGTCTGTACAGTTGGAGACGTGTCGTTGGGGGTCACTTTGTCTTTCCCCTTTTCTTTTTTGGAGGATTAGATTAGAAGAATGTCTATACTTCAAAGGGAGAGTGCACACCTTCTAAGATTTATTTTTTTTCTTTCATGTTAATGTTTATCAGGTGTAGACACACATTAATTTTATATATTCTTGTTAGTGCATGTTCAAGTAATTATGATATGATTGTGTCTATTGGGGTGGCTTGGTAAGGTTTTTATAGCTGAGGGCATTTGTGATGTTCTAACTAATAGGGGTTTGTATTGATGTTCGGAAATAGTGATGGATGTATATTAGTATTTATAATTTTGAAAATGTGTCTTTACAAGATAATAATAGCATATATATTGTTTTTTCGATAATGAAATTAGATGAGGCAATGTATGACGTTTATTCCTGTTGTGATTATTATATTAAGTACAGCCTCTGAGAATTATCTTATAAGTTGGCACAACATATAAGTAACTTGTGTTACTAGGTTTATTGCTTTTAACTTGTAGGGTAGCAGTACAACATTCTGTTGGGAGTTGTTGATGTAGAAATCATTGCAGCCATTTCTTTATCCACATTGCTTTTTTGCAATCAGTTCCCTATTCTGTTTCTTCAATTCTACCACATCCCATAAAATGGGTTGCTTGAATAGAATATTTTTATGTCATAGATACAACTACTGTTGTAACCATTTCATATGTTAGAATGATGAAAACCACCAAAATTAATTATTCTTCCTACCTAGACAGTATGCATACCATTTATAATCTTACAAGTTTCAAAGCATTAGTAAGGGTATTTGGTCAATAAAAGACAGGGATTGCTTGGTGGCTGACAAAATTTAAGTTCACTTAAATATTTTGTCAAAGTCAGCATTTAATGTCCAAAATCTTGTAATGCAATGTAAAAACAGAGCATTTTCGTGGAGAGAGTAAGTGTAATTTTCAAGTTCCAGGGGTAACACTATAAATTACGCAATTTGGGGGGGGGGGGGGGGGGGGGTGTAAAGTGTATAGTATTTTTAATCATGTACTTGGTGGAGGGAGAGAAAAAGTGGAGGAAGCTATTTTTTCTTCGAAGTCCTTTGATATCTATCATACTTTAAATTTCAAGAAATACTTTCCAAAACATGTGAATTCTGTTTCCTTTCGCTTGAACTTGGTTATCCTCTTTCTGTTTTTGTGCTTTTGTGTGTCTCTGTTCATTTTATATAATCCATTTAATGATGGTTACATCAAATTACATAATACCAGTGCCAGCATATGTCAAATTTTACATATATGATGCATCTGTTAGAAAATCATCAAGTAGGTAGCTTATTGAAAGAAGTTAAATAAGCCCATAGTAAAAAAGGGAGAACCAAAGGCTGAACACTAATCTTACTTTATTGTAGTATGAGCACAATTTTGCTCTATACTAATATTTGCACGTTTTACTCTACCTGATCCATATATAACTTGATGCAGAACCAAAGTCTTTTGTTTGCAATTTGTTTTGCCTATAAAGAGAGCCAAGGAAATAAGTATGTCTGTTATGTATGGATATCTAATGCTTCCCTAGCTTTTAAAAGCTTAATGTGGGTTAAAGCATACCTTAAAGGTACCAATACGCTAAACAAATGAATGTACTGGGCACGTTTAAGTTCTGCGTTAGATTGATTATATCTATGAAACTACTCACCCCACTGCCAAACTGAAAAGAAGAAATAAGCTAAATACAGACAAAGAAGAATCTCATTTTCTGAAATTCTCTGTTATATTCAGGAAATCTCGGGTCTGCCGACTTCCTTGAAAAAGGCCTCATCCCAAGCAGCTGCCTCTCCTGATGTGATGGGAGAATCTTCTAGCTCAGGGACTGCAAGACTTGATAAGGCAGACAGTTTTAGAGCACTCTAAGAAAACATTCATAATCATGCGTTGATCGACTCCTGCTTTACATCTATATATATTTGTGCATACGTATATTTAATATTGTGTTAAAGGCTATTCAACCCATTTTGGAAGATTGTTATACTGGAGCTTAAGATGATACAAATAATCAGATGTCGTTTTGTTATGTGATTCGAGCCATGTTACGATCAATGTATTTATTCCCATTATATCTGCATAATTTAAAAGTGAGTTTTGGTGTATGGAACTTGTATATTTGCAGGATCACTCCAGTGTTTTCATGTTACTGTATGAATTGGTTTGACAGTACAAATACATGGTTCTGAAATTCATGGTATCAGCTAGTTTTAAGGGCTAAAATGCATTTACTTCCCTTGTTTTGTTGAAAAAGCTAAAAATTCACTTGTGTTTTGTAAACTCAGCACAAAACACCCATCCCGTTAATAATTAACGGAAGGTGCATTACACGTGCAAGTGGTGCAAGTGGTGCAAGTGGGGTGTTCTTGTAGCGTTTTGGACCCTATTTTTTGGTGTTTTGGACTAAAATGTCCCTATATTGTGTTTAAAATTATTATGGGCATAATTACTTATTTTAAAATTTATTGTTAGTGGTTTTTTTTTTTGCATTTCCATCTCTTGTAAAAATATAATTTTTTGTGCTTAATTATATTTATTTAAATATTAAAATACTAAAAAAAATATTTTTTTATAAATTTAACTTAAATTGAAAAGTTAAACTAAAATTACAATAAAAAAATATATAAAAGTCTATTTTTTAAATATAATCTATATCAATATAAATGTTAATCAATAATAACCAATAACTTAAATTATTGTTTATTTATGTATATTTTTTAATAGATTATATTATTTATTATAATGATACTTAAATTTAAATTGCTATTATACAAATTGTAAAATTTAATACTTTTTTTATGTCTTTTAAATTTATTTTAAATCAATTTTTTATTTTTTATTTTAAAAATCTTAAAACTTAATTTTTCTTGAATTACTTTTAATTAAAATCATAATTTTTTAAAAAAAATTGGGGACGACGGTCCTCGCCGCCCCCACCCCCTCCGGAAGGGCAGACCATTACCATCGCCCTCGAATCAGGTTCAGCATCGCCGTCGCGTAGAAGAGCTCTGGGCAACGAAGACGCCGCCCTATCCATCGGTGGTGGTGGCGGGTTGTTGGGGTGGGGCGGGTTATTAATTTTATATTAAATTAAAATAATAATTTTTATTATATAAATTTGAAAAATCTTACCGTTCATTTTGTTAAGGTCAACGGTTGCGATGAATTAATTAGATCTGCGGATTTTATTCATTCAAAAAAGATCCAACGGTCACTTTATAAGGGTATAACGATCACTTTATAGAAAAATTAACGCCGTTAGTTATATTTAACGAAGATGGACGATTGAGCTATATTTATTAAAACAGGGGGGGGGGGGGGTGTTAGTGGACTTTTTAAAATATAAGAGGGTTTTTATGTATTTTAACTGTTATTTAAGTGAGTTCTCAAGCTACTCTCCATAAAAGTTCGATAATTGTTCTTTGTACATGCAGACTACCAGTTTGTGTTTGTCTCTCACATGTTGGTTCTCATTAGGCCTCTCGATGGGAGGGTATTACTACTCTATCCGGATCCGGACCCAAATTTGTTAAATGTCTGTAGTTATTGCTTATATGTTTTATCCAAACTTTGCCCTTATAATACCCACTCGGTCTTACTCATTCTATATGCAAAATAATTGGATTCAATATGTGTACACATATTAAATAGTAAATAATTATACATGTTTCTTTATTATGTTATCACAAAAATATATTTACTAAATTAATTTATTAAAGATATTAATGAACTTGCGATCAACAAAATAAATTAAAAACAAATTTGAATTGTTAACAAGTGCAAATTGAATATTGTTGAAATGGATATAATGATTTTGATTTTGTTCAAATTTGAATCATTACTAATTAATTAAACAATCGGCATAAATTTGAGATATGAACAACCTCTCGGAAAAAAAGTATGAAAACCATATTTTAATTTTAGAAACTTCAAATTCATGAGTTTTTTATGATTCAAATTCAAATAAATCTAATTAGTTCCATATATTTGTCGAGCTTCACTTATCACTATCACTTAACATTCAAATTAATTTTATCATAAGTTTAATTCAGAGTTGTCATTATAAAAATAAAGACGAAAAACTATGACAATTATTCTCAAAATATAAATACAAAAGAAGATTTAATAAATTATGCACAAAATTTAAGAATTTTAGATGACTAGTAAATCTAGTTCATATTTATCAAAAAAAAAAAAAATCAAATTCAATGATTTTAAGTTAATAGATATTTAAAAAAATTTAAAGTGTTAGATTTTATCCATTCAATACCCATATCCGTAGGTATTTTAGGGTTTAGATCCGGACTCATACCATTGACTCGGACCCCTTAGGTATGGGTCCGAATCTGACTCTTGGTCTAATATAAAACTAACGGATCCGGATCTGAGTATCTATTATTATAATGGATTTGGGTAATACTCATCCATTAACAGGTCTAATTCTCGCTTTAATTTGACATATAACACATAGAATTGTAATTTAACAAAAAAAAAAAAAAACACCCTTTTCATCTTCACTTTCTTTGTTATATTGTCTCTTCTTTACTCTTCCATCATTTTGTTTTCTTCCATCAGAGCAAATACACTACTGTAAGTGTTTGAAAGGGGGAAACAGTGTTAGAAGGCTAACCGTGCCTTAGTCCCCAATGATGGCTTGGGACGGTTCGGTATAAGAGTGTCGATGGATAGGATAAAATTCTACTCATACCCTTATTCATAAAAATTCAATTCTATCAAATAATACCCAAATCTACCCAGCCCCCTCAAGACCCTATGAGTCTTTAGATTCAGTACCATTGTTTTGGACTCAATGTTCGGGTCTCTAGACCCAGTGCCATTAACTTTGGACCTGATACTTTGGGTTGGGTTGAGTCTTCACCCAGAACTTTTTTTTCCCCTTCATAATGTTATTGGATAATATTTGATATTTTTATTTAAGACAACATAATTAAAAAAAGCTAAATAATTCTAAATTAAATTAAATTCCTTTCTTTTTATTTTCTATAATTTACCCATAATTTATCAATAAATTCGGAAATTATGAGATAAATTCACAAATAACTCTTTTTTGATAAATTTTTTTAAATAAAAATATCAGTTATAATTCTGTTTACAAAATAATCTAATGATCTATTTAATCTACATATTTAGTAGCATTGAAATTTAATGTATAAAACTTTAAAATTCAATTTTATCGCTTCAAGTTTTCAAGCAAGCATTATTGCCAATCAAGATATTGAAAATATACCTAGCATGATAATATATTTATACAACTAATTATTTCATTATTTATTGATTAAAAATGTACTTAGTTGAAGAATTACACGATAAATAATGTTATGATGTCTTAATTTTTTTAGATTTGTTCACTTGAATGTAAATCATAAAAAGTATTAATTTAATTGATTTTGATTAAAAAAAAATTGAATCTGAATTGGTATTGATGGTAGAGATCCAACCCAAACCAATATATATACTTTTTAATGAGTATGGGTCTGAACCTGAGTCTAATAATATTTATTGGATTCAGATCCGAATCTGAGAATTAATTTACAAGTCTGGGTAGAATAATTGACCCTAGCTCGAAGTGTGCGAACCATGACCATAGCATACCACCATTCTTAATTGACTCAAGTCCCATCTAACCTTATAAGTTGGGCCAATCTTATCTTGATATACTTGTTGTTCATGTCATAGAAATGGTAACTTACATCTATCTGTGATTTATTATAATTATAAATATCACATATTTATTTTAAAAATTATCATTATCCCCTAAAATTAATGATCAGCCAATATAGCACCCCCTTTAATTGACAAAATGAGTCTTTTAATTTTTCCTTTTTTATGGTTTTTTTTTTTTTGTGATGATTCTAAGGGAAATATAATGTTTATATAATTATGTGGTTAACCAAAATGACTATTTCAATGTCCTTTCAATCGGTGCACTATTCTCATATAATAATTTATACTATGTAAAAATGAGAACCTCATTTTTTATTTATAAATAGCAGTTACTTACATTGCGATATTAATTTTTAAATTACCAAAAAAATCCTTATATATTTTCAACCACCCTTATTCAAATTCTTTCTTCTCGTCTATATGATCATTGTATCTATCTATACTGATATAAAAATTTTACTCACACAAAATTCTTTTTGTGTCGATAATATTTCTAAATTAGTTTTATTTTATTTTATTTATTTTTAAAATGTGACGTATTGATTTATATATTTTACTCTTATTTATATTTATTATATGCACACAAGGACGACGTGCCGTAATGACCAATAAGATGAAATAAGAACATACTCATCACCAATAGTTGTTCGATTGGATATTGTCATATTCATGATGTAAGCTCGATCTTTTATCAAAACGTTAAGTTAAATAAAACATACGTCGTGATCTGTGTATTAATTCTTACGTAATTAAGCTTAGTTTATTAGTAACAGCAATCCTCTAATGGATTTATTGGAATATTATCCCTCCTTTCTGAATTATGGATACAAAATTCAAGCGCTAAAAAAGCATAGAAAAAAATAACTTTATTTAGATTTAAGATTTTATGGAAAAGAGTTCCCTTTGATTCTAAAGTAGAAAATGTAACTATTCTTCAAGTTTTTTTTTTTTTTTTTCCCAATCTTTCTCTTTCCTTTCCCTTTTTTCTTTTGGAATGTCTTAAATACATTCCGGTGAAAATAATAGAATAGATTACATTGATACTATCTAAAGTTAGGTTACAATATACATATACGTCACGGTTTTACAAAATTATATCACATCTTGAGGTTATAGTTGCAATTACGATTACACATTCTATTTAAATATAAAATTTATATAAACATCCCCTGAAAATATTACACTAACACCCCTCAGGGGGTGTAGCAGTAATTTTACAAAGACAAAGGGTGTTTGTGTAATTTGGCCTAACCTTAGGGGATGTCAATATAATTTATCCAAAATAATTTTAGTCACAAATATGAAGTGATAATTATAAATTATGACTATTATTAAAGATTAATATTTTTATAATATAATTATTAGTGGTAGAAATTACAAATTAAGTTATTATTAACACAGTTAATAACACATCTACAGTAACAATTTAGTGAAAACATAAATATAGCGGAGATTACTTTTTTTTTGTCACTATTATCTTTTTTTGTCACTATGTTATCATCGTACATGCAATACTAATTAGTTTTATATAATTTTTTATTATCACTGATTATTTCTAGTGACAATATTTTATTTAAATATAATCAAGATTAAAATTTATGAAATTGTTATAGTGAAAAAATAAAATTTCTTATAAGGTAGTACATACATTTAATAACAATTTTAATATCATACTTAAATATTTGATGCCAACATTTTTTTTAATGAATTGTATAACATTTGTAGTCATAAACGAAAAATAGTAAAAAAAATATAGGGTATTAATTATAGTCATGAAGAAAAAATATTAAACAATAATGGTCGAGATATATAAAAATAGAGTATTAATTGTAGTCATAAACGAAAATATTAAAAAATAAGGGGGTGGATATGGAATAATCCTTTCTTAACTCCGTTAATTAAAAAACCACGGAAAAAAGAGTACAACGGCTAGTTGTGAAACGGTAAACTCCAACGGTCAGATATTTCAAAAGTCCCCTCAGCGACTGTAAAGCACACCCAGCCTTCACATATCGTCTTCGTCTCTGCCTCTCTCTCTCTCTCTCTCTCTCCCTCTCTCCCTCCACATTCCACACACTTTAGAATCATTCAAAACTACAAAATGATGCAAGAAATGTGGAATGGGCCGCCGGGTTTCCGACCCACAAAATCGGCTCCGTCGTCCCCCGCCAAGCCGCTGGGCGTCTCCCGGACCAGGTCCGACACCTTCCATGTGACTCACAAGGTGCCGGTTGGAGACACCCCTTATGTCCGGGCGAAAAATGTTCAAGTGAGTTCAAATTCTTTTCCCATTCTTGCAGTGTGAAAATGTTTGGTGAATAAAGAGATGACTGAGCCCCTTATACTGTTCTTTTTTCCTTTTGAATCAGCTTGTGGATAAGGATCCGGAGAGGGCAATACCTTTGTTCTGGGCAGCAATTAATGCAGGAGATAGAGTGGATAGTGCCCTCAAAGACATGGCCATTGTGATGAAGCAGCAAAACAGGGCGGAAGAGGCCATCGAAGCCATCAAGTCGTTGCGTAGCCGTTGTTCTGATCAAGCCCAAGAATCCCTTGACAACATCTTGTTAGATCTTTACAAGGTATATATATTTTTGGGGTGTTCATGAATTTTGAGACTATCATGTTTTTTTGACATGTTTGAGATGTAATAATGTACAGAGATGTGGGAGATTGGATGACCAAATAGCACTGCTGAGGCACAAACTGTATCTAATACAGCAAGGGATGGCCTTTAATGGGAAGCGAACCAAGACGGCGAGATCCCAAGGAAGAAGTTCAGGTCTCCGTCGAGCAAGAGGCGACTCGATTGCTGGTAAACACGCACCCCACATATGCTGCATAAACTATACTTGTATGCCTAGGCTTGAATTGACGAGAAAAATGGAATCTTGAACTCTGCAGGGGAACTTGGGATGGGCACTGATGCAGCAAAACAATTACATAGAGGCGGAAGAGGCTTACAGGCGAGCGCTTTTGCTGGCACCGGATAACAACAAGATGTGCAATCTGGGCATTTGCCTGATGAAACAAGGGAGAATAGGCGAGGCGAAAGAAACCCTTCGGAGAGTGAAGCCAGCGGTGGCCGATGGCCCCAGAGGTGTTGATTCCCACCTCAAGGCCTATGAGAGAGCGCAGCAAATGCTTAGAGACCTTGAGTCTGAGATGATGAACAGGGGCGGGGATCGGGTGGAACAGAGTAAGCTGTTTGATGCATTCTTGGGTTCATCTGCTATCTGGCAGCCTCAGCCTTGCAAGGAGCAAAATCTTGCTCCATTCTCCAACGCCCAGCCGTCGTCTAAACTTCAAGATGATGCTTATGCCGATGAGAATGCAAACTCCAACATCATAACCAGCCGTTTGCCACAAAGAAGTGCCAAGCCAGGAATTGGTGCTACTCTGGTGAATTCACTCAACATTGATGCACCACCATTCTATTCATCCAAATTTGCAAAGGATTCTTCTGCCGGTACTGCCCTTTTGCCTGAGAGTCTTAAGAGGACAAGGTCCGGAAACGTGGCAAACTTAGAGCAGAAGATGATGGCTTGCACCGAGCCGGAGAACAAAGTGCGTAAACAGTCCATATCACCGGAGAAAACAGGCGATAAGTGGGCTGATTTGCTCCCAGATAGCAAGGACTTTGAGGAGGCTATAATTGCTGCTGTTTTAGGTCCCAGTTACGAAACAACGAGAAAGACGGACGACAAAAGGCATGGCGACCGTGACGACATAACTCAGAGGAAGGTGGTGGACAAGAGGCTCAAAGTATTTCAAGACATTACAGCATCTTTGAGTCCAAAGGCCTGACTTTTTATTGAACATTATATATAGATATGACTTAAAAGCTAATTTAGTTGGAATCTTGATTCTAAGTTATGGTAATGTTTTAGGTTGGAGATGAACTTGTTCTCCTCAAGTTTCATTCCTGTAGAGAGAGGGAGGGAGGGAGGGATTCACAGCAAAATAAATGGTGTTTACTACCCCCACCCCCACCCCACCCCACCCCCTCAACAGAGAGTGTCTGTCTAATTTTATTGATTTTCTGCCTTTCATGGCTTCTTAAGAAATAAAACAATTTGACGTTATTATTTTTACCAGTGTTCTTCCTGTTTGTTTTTTTTTTTTTTAATCTTTTTTAAAGGAATTTCGAATTATATATATTAAATCAAGTGACTATCCAACAATTGGAAATAGTGGTCATCAGCAACATCAAAACAAGAACCCTCCAGCCCAGACTTAATATCAAGTATATACACGGGCAAACAATCAGACGTATCCTCAACAACAGAATTCAACTTGGAGATCAGACTCAAGCCTTCAAGGATGATGAATTTCTGGAATCGACGCCTATAAGCCAAATACATCGCCTCCCTCGCGGCCAACGTTTCAACGTTGCCATTTTGGCCAATCTGTATTCTGTAAGAGAGCCAAGCAAGTACCGAGCCATTGGAGTCCCGAACAATGACACTGATACCAATCTCATTTCCCTTATCGAGTAATGCTCCATCGAAGTTAAGCTTTGTCCAGTTAACGTAACGGGCCTAACTCTGGGAGGACGCACTTCCTCATATTAGTGAGATTGAGAGTAGGCACAGTACGGAACAGGCTGCGTTCTTCACTTGATCTGGGCTATGCTCAATAGCTTCCATGCACTTTTTGTTTCTTGTTGACCAGAGGGACCAACATATGACAAGAAATTCTTCAAAATCCAGTTTATCAAGAGCCTCTGCGACATGAGCAATACAAGCAGAACCATCATCTCCAATGTGATATAGAATGCCAAGGTAAATTTGAGATTGCCCATACTTGTCTAGCAAAAGGGCAGAACAGAGATGTCTTCAATATCAGCAGCACTGCAACGAGGACGCTGAAACACTGAACATCGAAAGTCTCTTCTATTGAGATTGCTCGCTGTGGGGAGAGCATTTACATTAATTTTCCAGCACAACATGCGAACTTTCCGGGGCATTTCAACTCCAAATCTTCTTCCAGCTCTGGTGTTCTGTTGTCCTGCCGAAGAGGAGCTAGTGTTCTTCCTGTTTTAGGCATACTAATCTTGCTTCTTCTGCATTACCTATTTTTACTGTTCTTTGCTTGTTTTGCTCTACATATATATGCCATTGGGAGAATGGGTGCAAATGGAATAAATTTCTTTGGGGTTACTTTAACCCTGACGCGTAAAATGAGCAAATACTTTTAGCGAAGGAATCAATTTTTTATTGGTCGGACCCTGTTAGTACTTTTGAAAGATTTCATAGTCAACCTCAATGCAATCAGCAAAATTCGAAAAAGAGATTCAATCTAGACAAGGCTAAATGGAGAACAATTTTGCAAGAAGTACTATGTACATGCTAGGACTGACGTCAAATATGAAGGCTTGAAGCAAAAGAAATAACGGTGAAGGCAATTTTTTAAGTTCTTGTTTTGCTAGTTGCAGTATCATTGAAGTAGTTATGTGGTGTATCGACTAATCTATTACAATATCATGGATGCAGTTTGGATTAGAACCTGGACTCGCCCCGATAATAGTTAATTTTGGGTTTTTTTAAAAAAAAAAAAAAATTCACAATAGTCGTACAACATTGATCCCAATATTTCTCATAAAACATATTGTTAATCTTACTTTTAATCTTTAGTTCCAAGAATCCGAGATTTGTTTATGTCATTGGGTATAGCCTTACCCTACTTAGACCCATTGAGAAAAGAAAAGACTCAAGCCTTTCAATACATATTATTGGATCTGATCCGACTCAAATCCATTAAAAAAATATAAATGTATTGGGTTTTTACTCATTAACGTCTATGGGTCTATCCAATTTGAACCCTAAAAATATGCTTATGTTTTTCTTCCAATTTGCATTACACTGCTCAATAACTATTTGCTATTATTATTTATTATCAATCATGACAATTACCCATAATTTAATATTATATTTCTTGTAGTGATTTGAACTAACCAAATTTCAATGACTTCTTGATCGGAAAATTGACCGTGGAATTGGAACGAAACAAAGTAGAAATTTTAAAATAATAGCGTCATAAAATAAAAAAACTAATTATTAAAATTATTCTAAACATATATTTAAAAAAATTAATTATGACATGTATTATTAAATTAGAAAGGTAGACATGGTACGTGGGACACGGAGAATAACAATAAAAATCAAGAATTTATTTTACTACCCAACATAATTAAATACTTACCAGACAACCTCAAACTCAATTGAGGACGAAGCACTATGTCAGCACAACTCGTCATATGCTTTTTATTATTAATATAATTAATAATAATATATGTGAGTGGATCGAAATGAAGTGTATGGTTACAGTTAGCATGTGCTTTAAAGTAATCTTGTTTACTCTAAATCTTAGGATATCAAAAATCCCCAATAAAGTTCCATTACTTATATGAATAAATGTTAAGAAATTAAAACAAAAAATAGATAAAGATATTTACTCTATAACAATGATTTTTAATGTGTCACTAATTATTTGTAATGATAATTTTTATCACCAAAAGATTAAACTATTCAGTTAATATATATTTTAAACAATAAAATTTAAAATTATCACTTAATACTATAATATTAGGCTAAATTACAACGACCTCTCATAAGTTTGGAATAATTATGAATACCCTCTTATTGTTTGAAAATTATCAATACCTCCTTAAATTTAACGATCATCTAATGATTAGTCCATTTTATTATTTTTCGTTTGTTTACATCCATTTTTTATGATAAATTGATCAAAATTCCCTTGTGGAATAAGAAGTATAACTTTATTTATTTTTCTATAATTTTTTAATTTTTTTATTGACTAAGTGGATTTTTTTTCATAATGTTTTAAACTTTTTCATCCACACGGTCCAATTTTTTTATAATTTTATATTTTTTTAAAAAAAAATAAAGCAAATACAATAAGGACATAGTTGATAATTCCATACCTCCATTTCTGGATTGCATAATTTCATCAAAGATCAAGAGATATTCATAATAAAAAGTTATTTATAATTATGTCAAACCTTAAAAGATGTTGCAGTAATTTAGCCTTAGTATTAATATTATGGGATAATTACACTCACCTCTTCCGATGTTTGGTGTAACTATACATAGACGGGGGTGGTTTGGAAAATACATCTAGCACCCCTGAGGTTTGCTTTCATCTAACAAATAAGTCCCTTCGTTAGTTAAAATTCATCGAATTGGCTGATATTAACAAAAAAAAAAAAACTAAAAGAAAATTGTTATTTAGCATTTGTTGACTTAAAACTGACTTATTGCAGGTGAAATAATTTTTTTCGGACTAAACTATTCTTATAATGGTGAAGACATACCTCATCACATGCATTAACGCGTAAAGACGTATGTGGGTGATTTGATCATAAAAAAAATTATTTGATTTGTTATAAGTCAGTAATAAGTAAATTAGTGTAAGTATATATTTTTTTGTTAATATCAATAAATTCAATGTATTTTAACTAATTAAATGACTCATTTTTTTAAAAAAAATAAAAATTAAAAATACTAAATATAATTTTTTAAATCATAAAAAAATTATGTATAATCATATTGAAGCTCATAAAAGAAAATAGTAATTATTCCTAATATTATATTTTGGCATTTGCGATGGACAATATGTACGTGTTCTTTTAGGGAAGTGCGAACGTGGAATCGCACTCTCTGACGCCCAATATTCCACATCCATTCTCTCTCTCTCTATACAGAATATCTTATATTCCAATCACTTTGTAAGAATATATCTTATATGTTTTTCTAATAAATAAATCAATCAATAAATTATACTATACTTAAATTATAATAATTCTTATATTTTTATCATCTAAATTTTTTATATTATAATTTTATTGTCCGAAGTACATAAATTTGATATTTACCAATTTTAAATTATTTTTTAATAAAAATTTTCGTTAAAAATGATTACATGTTATGCACATGTTAAATTTAAGAACTGAACGTCACTTGCATGGCAAATTTAGCATGTGGATGGCATGGATTGACATATTTACCATTACAGAATGATTTTTTGTCGTCAAATTTGACCATTTTTATGGAGTTTTTCATCGAAAAATAGTTTGAGATGAGTAAATATTAAATTTGTACTTCAAATGGTAAATTATAGCAAAAAAAATTTTAGAAAAGCAGAAATCACTATAATTCAGATGATAAATATATCTATTAAAAAACGATTATCTAAATATATATATATATATATATATGTTAATTTTTTTTAACCAGATTAAAAGAAAAACCAATTCTAGTGGGATTTACTAATTTGGGTGGGTGGATGGATGGACCAATATTGAAGCTCAACAATATTGTACTATTTAAAAATAATTTTTTAGAAGTTGAAATAGATTTTATGGGAATTCATCCAACTATCATTACTTTCAATCTTAAATAAGGAATAATTCTGAAATTTGGTATAATTATACATAAATTCTTTATAATTTGAAAAATTACATTTAATAGTCATAAAGTTTGTTTTCATCTAACAAATAAATTCATTCTAAACAAATATGTTTTCATGCGTTGATACATATAAGAAAGTATATCTTCACTGTAACAAGGGTATTTTAGTTCGAAAAAATTATTTAACCTGCAATAAGTCGGTAATAAGTCAATCGAATGTAAGTATCGATTTTTATTCATTTTTTTGTTAATATCAACAAATTCAGTGAATTTTGACTAATTGGATGACTTATTTGTTAAATAAAAGCAAATATCAAGAATATTAGATGTAAATTCCCAAACTACAACGAATTTAAATGTGATTTATAAATTTCAGTGGAAGAGAGTATAAAATATTCGTTTAAATAATTTTAATTACCAGGAAAAATAAGGTGGTACTTGATTTTGGCACGATTTTCATACTCTGAAAGAAAAATTAAGGATAATTTCCTTGGTACGTAGACATGCATTCATGTCCGTGGTACAATTGAATTTTCAATATTAATTGTCACTGTGATAAGATTTGGTTTTATAATTGTTTATTTCTTTGTCTAAGTTTATAATTGTATTTAATTGTTAAATAAGTATTTCTATTATTTTTATTCACATTTGTTTTGGAATAAATAATTAAATTTGGCAAATTTCAATAGTCAACATCTAACACTTGTGACGATGCATTTTTTATTATCATGATTAAAAAAAAATATGGCGAATACTAATTAACTATAATTGTACAACGACTATTAGGTGTGGTTTCTGCAGGTGCGGTCAAACATTAGTCGTAGTTAAGAACCATAATAAATGTTAATTATTCATGTTGAAAATTTGAGTTTTCGAATTGATTTTGTTTGATCATTGCAAAAAAATATTGTTTTATCAATAATTTTTAGATCGTGATCATTTATAATATAAGAAAAAATATTCTTCTCTTTACGCAATGGCGACATATAAAGTACTCACCAGAAAGATGTGCGCTAGCAGTAAACCACATCAATACTTGATTAAATTCACATGTTGTTGGTTCAGCTATGTGCCACGAAATGCAAATGAACTGGCACACAATCTTGTGCAAAATTACAAGCGCATTCTGATATTAAATTGCATATTTTATAAAAACTGCACATTTCGACATTATATTTAATTATACCGACACCTCACCTTTATAAAATTACTAGCACATTTTCTTATAGGGGGTGCCGATGTAATTCATCATAGGAGTGTACTTGTAATATTATGTCCCTGAATAAGAAGTGTACTTGTAATTATAACTACAATATCATAAAATGTATTTACAATTTTACGACGAATAATGGTTGTTTGTGTAAGTAGATCTCACTTTAAGGGGTGTCGATGTAATTATCCATGCATTTTTTTCTTAACTCAAGTATCCTATTGACAATTTCTGAGATTGTGCCTAATTACACAAACTCCCTCTATTCTTTGTAAAATTTTCAGATGCGCCGCATGGCCCGCATGGCCCGCATCAAAGATGTTAGTGACTTAGGGATGACAATGGTCCGGGTTATACCCGCGCCCATTTGGACAATTTTGAAGTTTTAATTGAGTCTCGAGTCTGTATTCTAAACCAGATCAGATCCTATTCTTTTATATATATATATATATTATATATATATATATATATATATATATATATTTGCATACTTTATATACATATATGAAAGTATATGTGTCCACTTTATTCATACTTAGATGTAATATATAAATTAATATTTTAAAATTTAAAACATGGACATATACATTTATAACAAAAATAATCATTAAATAAATATTATTTTTCAAACTTATAATGTTATGATCGTATTATTTTTTTTTAAAAAATATGCTTTTAAAAATTTTAAAAATATTAAATAGGACCTATCGAGTAAACCAAGTCCTACCTACCAAATTCCGAGCGGGTTGGGCTTGGGTTCAAGAATTTCTTTGCGGATAAAGTCAAGGGTGGACTTGTTAGTTGCCATCCCTAGTTAGTCTGATGTACCTTAAGGGGTATTTGTGTAAATTTTTTGGTATTAGATAAGTGGTGTAATTGTAATTACAACTAAAATTTCAAAATTCTGCTCGCAATTTAGGATTGAGGTAAATTATAATTACATTTTTTTTATGTTAATTTACTTTATGTCTAATTACATAATTAATGAAAAATAATTTATGTAATTAGACATAAAAAATATAATTATAATTTACCTCAATCCTAAATGACACCGGTAACTGACCTAAAGCAATTTGATTATAATTACATTCATGACGATCATAAGTAGAAAGTTTATATTCTTCCGTCATTGATAAACAATTTCCTGGATAATACTCATCGAAATTACCACAAAATATACAAATTCCAAAATATACAATTTCCAATCAACAACGGGTAGATCTATAGGATATAGACGAACACTCTTAAAAACCACTTCATACATCAAATGAAAAAACAGCCCAATTGGTAGAGATTATGAATTCCAAACTGAAAAAAAAAAAAAGAATTAAATTTCTTTTGACACCATGTGATATGATAAAATATCAAAAAAAATTCTGTGAAAATTTAAATATAAAAAATTACCCTTATGTTATAAACAATGACTCACACAACTCTTTAATCAACTTGGTCTGAATGGGGGTTTTTTGAAAAAAAATTTCATATCACATGGGGTGTAATTGATAATTTAAATTTTTCAATGAGTTTTTCTAATATTTCTAATATCACTCTTATGTTATGAACAATGACTCGCACAACCCTCGGATCAACCTGGTCTCAGGGGGGTTTTTTGAAAAAAAATTCGTATCATAGAAGGCATAATTGATACTTTATTTTTTTTTCAGAATTTTTTTTTTATATTTTCAATATCACGAGAGTCCTTGAATTTTTCTCAAAAAAGAAAACAAAAAATAAAAAGAGGAATTTGGCCGTTGAGAGCATTATAATTAAAAGACTAAAACAGGTACTACAAAATTAGCTGTGTCATTAACTTTGTCTTCACAACATTACAAAAACCCCAACACCACACACACTTTTATTATTCTTCGTAACGTTTTTGCCTTTTTTCCGTCTCTATTTTTTACCTTTTCCGTTTCGTTTTCTGGCCCTGAAAAAGAGTGAAAAATCAATACCCATTTTGAATTACTTACCTTAACTATATATATAATTCAGTCCGTTGGAATTTCAATTTTCCAAATTTACCCTTCTTTCTTTTCTTACTTGTCTTTTATTTCCCCAGCACGCCCCTTATTTTTTTAAGGGATAATTACACTCTCATTCTCTGAGATTTGGTATAATTACACGTATACTCCATGTGGTTTTGAAAATTACACCTAGCACCCCCCGAGATTTGCATACATCTAACAAATAAGTCATTTCGTTAGTCAAAATTAATTGAACTGACTGATATTAACAAAAAAATCAGAAAAAAATATATTAACGTTTCATTGACTTATTACTGACTTATTTCATGTTAAATAATTTTTTTCGAACTAAATTACTCTTATAACAGTAAATATATACGTCCTCACATACATTAATGCGTGAAGACGTATGAGGATAATTTAGTCATAAAAAGATTTAGTTGACCTGCAATAAATCAGTAATAAGTTAATTAAGGGTTAATATAGATTTTTTTCTGATTTTTTTTTATAATACCAGTCATTTTGGTAAAATTTTCAAACCATTGGGGGTCTATATATAATTACACCAAACCTCGAGGGAGGGAAATGTAATTATCCCCTTTTTTTAATCTGAGAAATTCTAGTCAAAATCGAATTTGGAAAGACTCGAATTAATTACATGGTTTGTATTTATGGTGCGTGTAAATTAGTTCAAAATATAAAATTGTATTCGAATTATAAATTTTGCACAATAAAATTCATTTTTTTTTTTGTACTTATTTGGATTATTTTAAATTTTATATTCTAATTTCAAACTATATTATATTAAATACTAATAAATTTCTGATTATTTGCATACAAGCCATTTGAAATTCTTCCCATGAATCTTTCTTCAAGTCCAAATATAGTCCAAGTGCATTTATATTTATTATATAATTGATTGGATTATGTGTTGAATAAAATTTTGACTATGATTTTACTTCTATATTTGGAGTAAAACACTTTTGTTATTTATTAAATTAAATATATGTATTTAGTAATAATATAAAGATTATGAAAACAATATTATGAGCATACCACTTCAAAATTTTAATATATTTTTAAAAAATTGTTTTTTTATGTCTATTTATATTATTTATTTTTATATTATATGGTGTTTCTCTTATATTATTTGGAAAAATAACTATTCAATATGAAATTTGAAATAATGAATAAAATATTTGAAAAATTTGTCGTTTTGGTCCTATACAATAGATGATATTGTATTTTTGGATTCATAATTTATGAAATTCGCACATTTAATTTCATAAATTAAAAAATCACAGTATTTGAGACCATAAAAATACTATAATATTTTATTTTATAGAATTAAACATGCGATAATATCCATATAAAAATGCTGTAATATTTATAAAATCAAATATACAAAACTCGTAAAATATGAGTTCAAAAGTAAAATACACTGTATCGTATGAGACGAAAAGTGCAATTTTTTCAAAATATTTAATAGACATTTAAGAGGGGGAAATGAAGAGGTGGAGAATGTTGGTAAATAAAAACAAGTGGAGGGCATTATGGTGAAAAAGGTGAGAAAAATAGCAGCAGTATGTATGTGTGTGTGTGTGTATTTGCAGTATAAATAAAATTATGGCACTCTGCCCAAGAGCTTCATTTTCACTGTGCGGTAGCAATATACTGTCGTCTTCCTCTCCTCCTTTCCTCCATTAATCTCTCTGTCAATGGCGGTGCAAAGATGAAGGAAAAGCTCTGTCGCAGGTCTTCTTCTCAGTTTTTTTCTGTTAATTTTTCATGTTTCTTCGTTGTTTTTGTGTGTGAGTGTGAGTGTGAGTGTGGGAAGAATTCTTTGGATTCGGAAATTTATGGATTGGTTTTGTTGTTTTTTTTACAGGTGAAGAGGTGCGGGAATTCTTTGACTTGAACTGAAGTCTGTCTGTCTCTCTCTCTCTCTCTCTAGATTTCAGTACATAAATGGGTGGGTTCTGATCTCTGTCTGTGTTCAGAGCGAGGAAGTGTAGTGTTGTACTTGCGACTGCAGATTTTTGTTTATCTTTTTTCGTGTTTGGGTTTGATGGTAAGATGAACAGTACTGGAAAGAAAGATAGAAAAATGGTATGAAGAAATCGGCGTTAGAGTAAATTAGCTGCATTGATTTTCTCTCTCTCACACACGACACATAGTGGAGAAGGAGTTGGAGAAGAGGAAAAAATGGGTTGTTGGTATTCGAGATTAGACAGAGAGGAGATGGTTTCAAGATGTAAGGCTAGAAAGAGGTATATGAAGCAGTTTGTGGAAGCTCGGCACGCCTTCTCCGCCGCCCACAGCATGTATTTGAGGTCGCTTCGGAACACTGGCTCAGCCCTTCTTCAGTTCGCCACAGCCGAGACCGATCTCCACCGCCACCACCACCACCACCTCCCACCGCTGAATCCGTCTCCACCCCCTCCATTGCCCAGTACCCCACCACGCCCCATGAGCCCCACTTCCTGGACGACCACCACCTCTACGACCACCTCCTCTGCTATCCGCCCACCCCCGCCTCCGCCGCCGCCGCCGCATGCATCCGCATCCACCTGGGATTTCTGGGACCCTTTCATGCCGGCGGCAGGACGGTCTGTAGATGAGGAGGAGTGGGAGGAGGAGACCACCACTGCTTCTGAGGTGGCAGCCACCCCCACCAACACGGCTGGGGCGGCGAGCGTGGCCGCCCCGCCTTCTGTTGTTACCGCCACGGCCACCACCGCCAGCAGTGAGCTTGCCGTGGTGGTCTCCACCAAAAGTAAAGATCTGGTTGAGATCATCCAAGAACTGGATGAATACTTCTTGAAAGCTGCCGATGCTGGTGGTCCACTCTCATTGCTGTTGGAAGTCCCCATTTGTAATTTCAATCGCCAAACATCCTCAGGTTTTGTTGATCCCATTTGCATTATATTTACTCATATCTCTTATGTTTTTTCTTTTTCTTTTTTCTGGTGAAGAATGAGACTTATTCCTATTTATTTGCAACTCAATTAGATACAGCAAGAGCTTACACATTTTTAAAACTAAGATTGCAGATATGAATTGTAATACATCTTAAATGCAGTTGTGGAAATAGAAATTTTGTTAAATTGTCCCCTTTTTTATGTAATCTTGAATCTGTTTGGTTGCAGCTAAGGATTATGGATATGGGAAGAATTTGAGTCCAGTATTGTGGACATGGGGTTCAAGTAGTGCGAAGTGGAATGCTTTTGGGAAGTTCTGTGAAGATCCTATTGGAAATAACGTAGGTTGCCTGGCTGCTGATGGAAAAGCCACGCATTGTTCGACGGTCGAGAGGTTATACTCCTGGGAAAAGAAACTCTACTCAGAGGTTAAGGTATCCCAATCATGGTGCCAAGACTGAATCTTTGACTTTACCTAAATCTTCTTAATCTGCAGTCTTGTGAGTCTGTCTTATCACAAACTATAAGGGGTTGTTTCCCCAGATAATGTGCAATTAAAATGCCTTTCCTCTTCAGATATTGTTAATGATGCAATTATAATGCCTATTATGGCCTACTCTTTTGGGGTCTAAGAAAATGCAGATGGTTTCACAGGGTTGCAACTAAACACTTGTGTGGTTGTACTTGGAGACTCATATGTACAAGATCTGATTGAAATATTCTCTATTTTGGTTTTGTAGAATGCCGAGCATTTGAAGTTAGAGCATGAGAAAAGGCAGCAGTTCTCAGGAAACTAGAGTTGAAGAATGCTGATTATATCAAGACTGAGAAGGCCAAAAAAGACGTGGAGAAGTTGGAATCACAGATGATGGTTGCTTTGCAGGCAATTGAGACTACCTCGTTGGAGATTATCAAATTGAGGGAATCAGAGCTTTATCCACAACTTTTCCAGCTTGTAAAGGGGTTAGTCGTCTTCTCCTTTGTATCCGTTAACACAAATCTCTTGCATAATTTTCTTGATCCTGCTTCTAAGATTAAGCATTTGGATGTTGATTTACGAAAAGCTAAAAATGTCTTGGATGTGCATGAAATCGAAGAAATTTGAATTAAATTCTTTAACCTTTTTGTTAAATTCGTAAAAATCACAATTATAATTAGTGTTGAAAGTGGACACCTGAGGACAGATGAGTAATGCTCGCGACTGGGCACTCTCAGTCTCCCATCAATTATCCTTGGCTATATTTCCAGGAAATAAGTGAAATAGATAGCAAAGTAGAATAAAAGGAAATTGCCTCATGCTTATCTCTTATATTCTCATTTTACATCTGTGCAATTATATTGTTAATTTTTGTAGCACTCCTGAGTTTGTTGATATATATGCATGATCCAAGCCTGTTTAAGATACCTGAGCTGAAGGGCTTTGCATACAATTTTCTATGATAAATTACCATAACTGATTACGAAATAATAAAAAAAATGTTAATTTGGCATCGAGGCCTTTGATTTCCCTGAGTTTCATGAGATGAGGTGCCGTTTATTCGACCTGTGCAATTATGGAAATTCACCAGCAAGAATGGTATCTTTGTCTTTGTAAAGAAGATAGATATAGAGTCAGATGTGAATGTAATATTGGGGTTGTATGAGTAAGTTAGGTTGGGATAAGCCTTTCTCAAATGTTAGCCCAACTATAAGAAATCATGATAACAATAATCGTGAAAGGAGAACTGATTGAAAATGTTGTAATGAAGGGAAACTACCAGGTAGACTGGTTGTCAGGTAATATAGATCAACTGTAAATTTTTGTTACTCTAACATCATCCTTGAATTTGTTCACTAGGTAGACAGTTTAACCTATTCTTTTCCATACCCCATGATCCCAATGCTTTTACTTGCATTGTTGCTTGAATTTGTGCACAGGTTTCACATCGAGTGAACTTGTTTTTCTTTTCCAGTCAGATGTCAAACTATATACCACCAGCTACATGATTAACAACCGGTTTAGAGTTTCTCGTTCTAATAAAGCATCATTTTCTTTCAGGTTGATGAGCATGTGGAGAAGCATGTATGAATTCCACCAGGTCCAGACGCACATAGTCCAGCAGCTCAAGTATCTCAACTGCATTCCATCTACAGATCCTACTTCTGAAATTCATCGACAGTCAACACTTCAACTTGAACTTGAAGCTCAGCAATGGCACCTCTCCTTCTGCAACCTTATGAAGGCTCAACGTGATTATATTCAGTCATTGACCGGTTGGCTCCGTCTTAGCCTCTTTCAAGTAGGTAATAATCCAATCAGCAAAACCAAGCAAGACTCCGCCATTTACTCGTTCTGTGAAGAGTGGCAGCTCACAATCAATAATGCTCCTGATAAGGTGGCGTCAGAGGGAATCAAGAGTTTCCTATCGATGATCCATGCCATTGTAGTGCAACAAGCAGAAGAACAGAAACAAAAGAGGAGGTCAGAATCGGTGTTTAAGGAGCTCGAAGAAGGCGGGTGAGCTTCGATCATTAGAGAGCAAACATGGCCCATATTCAATGCCTGAAGCGTTGGGTGAAACAAATAAGGATCCGGTGAGGGAGAAAAGAGCAAAGGTGGATGCCTTAAGGGCAAAGGCAGAGGATGAGAAAGCCAAGTACGAAAAATCAATCAGTGTGACGAGGGCAATGACAATGAACAACTTACAGATGGGCTTGCCACACGTTTTCCAGGCGATGACCGGTTTCGCCAATGTGTGCACTCAAGCGTTTGAGTCGGTTCACAACCAGGCCAAAAGTACTGACGACCTTCACAATGTGAAAATGATATTACCTTGAACAAGATACATTCGGCCACAGGTAGCAAGAGCTGAGAGCGGTACATATTTAAAATTTCATTTTAACTCCATGTATAGATGCTTCTCCACTCCCTTGGTTCGGTCAGCCTCTCCCGGAGCTTGGGAAGTTTGTCAGAATGCAATGTGCTGTTACATTTGGTGCTAAAACGATTTGCGGCCTGTCTAAGTACTTCTGCTGATGTAGTTTTTTTTTAGGTGACTACAGTTTGATTGTTAGATTTCTGTTCTAGATTCAGTTGTAGAATCCGGTGTTTTTTCCTTGATTGTACTTTTGTTTCTGAATCCTTAAAAGACATCATAGGCTATCTTTGGGTAGATTTGTGATTGTTGTTTTTAGGGTATTCACATAACTTTTGACAGTGAACTATGGGAAGCAGGATGACTTTAGTTTGGTGCTGACACAGACACACACACGAGCACACACACATCATAATATATACAATAAATAATTTATCTTTTTGAGGGTTGTAGATGGCATTTCTTTGTAATTATTTTTTAATATAGTCATAAATTTGCACAAATAATTTTTCTTTAGGTAGTTTTATCTTTTGGGATCATAGATATGGGATTAGGCATTTCCCAACTTATCCATGAATTTAGCTATTTTCAATAGATTGGGATTTTTTTTTTATATATTAGTCATTGTAACATGCTATTCTTGCATGTATATAATAAATATTTTTTTACTCTTTAAAATATACTTTTATAGAGTAAAATATATAAATAAGTAGATTATCTTAAAAAAGAAAGAAAAACAAATTTTATCAATTAATGTAAAATTTAAAAAGTGAATAAGTTAGTTATTTTATTAGTTGAAGGACATCCTCGGCTTTACGAAATTTGGTGTGGGTGTCATTAACCGCCGTTTGTGAATATAGGGCCTTTTCTTTTTATACTAGCTGTGGTGGCACGATATTCCTGCATGCATATAATAAATATTTTTTTACTTTTTAAAATATATTATAAATAAGAGCAAATTTTACAATCACTACATTACACTAAAAAATAAAAAAGAACTAATTTATTAGTTAAATATAATCTAAAAAATTGAATAAGGTAGTTATCTTATTAGTTGAAAGACATTTTTTACTTTACAAAAATTGGTGCGACGGTGTCATTAACTGTCATTTGTGAGTATGAAACCATTTTTTTTATATTAGTATAGATATTATAAATAATAACGAAATATACAAATCACTACATTATACTAAAAAAAAAGAAACATAATTTATTAGTTAAATATAATTTGAAAAAATTGAATAAGGTAGTTATCTTATTATATGAAGGACATTTTTGACTTTACAAAAAATTTGTGCGACTGTGTCATTAACCCCTATTTGTGAGTATGAAATCCCTTTACTTTTTATTTAGTATAAATATTGCTAAAATAACTTTTAATAAAATTATACTTCTAAATTTATGATCATAAATTTATATATTATTTTGAATACATTATATAAAATGAATATCAGTATAAAATATTTAAATATATACATATTGCCAAAAATAAAAGGGATATATACTCTCCTCCCCTGAGGTATGGTGTAATTACACCTAAACTCTTTTTAGTTTGAGAAATTACATTTAGCACCTCTAATGTTTGCTTTTGTCTAACAAATAAGTCATTCCGTTAGTCAAAATCCACTAAATTTGCTGATATTAACAAAAAAAAAAAAAAAATTGATATTTACCTTCGATTGACTTATTGTAGGTTAAACAATCTTTTTTTTTTTTCATTTGAACTACCCTTATAACAATGAATATATACTTACACATGCATTAAAGCATAAAGACATATGAGGGTAATCTGGTCATAAAAAGAATCTAATCTGCAATAAATCAGTAATAAGTCAATTGAAGATAAATATAGATTTTTATTCAATTTTTTTGTAATATCAATAAATTCGGTGAACTTTGACTAACGAAGAAACTTATTTATTTATCTATACTAATATAAAAAGAAAAGGGATTTTACACTCACAAACGGCGGTTAGTGACACCGCTGCACCAATTTTTTGTAAAGTCAAGAATGCCTTTCAAGTAATAAGATAACTAACTCATTCCACTTTTTAAATTATATATTAACTAATAAATTAGTTTTCTTTTTTAGTGTCATGTATTAATTCGTATATTTTGCTTTTATTTATAATATATTTTAAAATATGAAAAATTATTTATTATATGCACGCAGAAACGGCGTGCCACCATGGCTAGTACTATTATAAAAGATAACCCTTTGGGTGTACCAACTTTAGATTACCTCAATTTACCCTTCATTTCATTTTTTTCTCTTTAAAATTATTTGGTTAGATTAGTAATTTCAATATTTTTTAGTAATTTTATAATTATTTTTTTCCTCATAACCACCCACTACCCCACATTTCTCTTTCTCCCTACTTCTCCATATTTATTATAATTTATTCTTTAATGAAATTCTTTTTTCTTATCATCTCACATCAATTTTTTTTATATGCTCGTGGGAATCACGTGTGACGATATCTAATTAGACATAAGCAAACCTCAAGAGTGTTAGATGAATTTTTTAAACAACAAAAGGTTTAGTGTAAGGACACTAAACCTCAGAGAATGAGAGTATATTTGCCCAAAATTAAAAACTAAAAAAAATTAAAACTTTATATATTTTGTTAAATATAATATAAAGTTATTAACATCTTTATATGCGTTTTACCAATATTTATCATAGGGATAAAGTATTATATAATAGCATATGTACCATATATTGTTGTATTCTATAGGGATAATTACACTCCCCTCCCCGAGATTTAGTGTAATTACACGTGGAGCCCCTATGGTTTGGGAAACTCCATCGAGCACCCTTGAGGTTTCCTTTCATCTAACAAATAAGTCCCTCCGTTAGTCAAAATTCACCGAATTGATTGATATTATAAAAAGAAATCAGAAAAAATCTATGTTACCCTTAATTGACTTATTATTAATTTATTGCTGGTTAAATAAAATTTTTTATGACTAAATTACCCTCACACGTCTTCATGCATTAATGTATGTGATAACTTATATCTTCACCGTCATAAGAGTAATTTAGTTCGAAATTTATTTAACATGCAATAAACCAGTAATAAGTCAATCAAAGATTAATTTAGTTTTTCTTTTATTTTTTTTGTTTATATCAGTCAATTCGATAAATTTTGACTAACGGATGAACTTATTTGTTATATGTAGGCACACCTCAGGGTGCTAGGTGTAATTTTCCAAACCACAGGGGATCTACGTATAATTACACCAAACCTCAGGGGAAGAGAGGGTAATTATCCCTATTCTATATTTTTTATATGTATGCTGAAGTATATAATAATTAGTATTTATTAAAACAATTTAAATATATAAACATCCAACAATATATATTATAAATTTATAATTATTTTAACACTTCAAAATTAATATTTTATATGCAATGGGATGTTGCTTAGTTGCTTTTTAATATTTTCGTTTTTAAGTTTTATCATTTACAAATATATAAATGAATAATTTGAAAAGTTTTGATTTTCATTTTCATTCCTTTGACATACTAATAATAGAAGTTGCGTGGAATATCACATTAGTGGATCCATCAAACCATGCACAAGCTTATGCATCTTGAAATAACTGATTACATAAAGTTCTATCCCACTAATCTCATCCTTCACTCATTTGTCGCACATCATTCTCACGTGTATATAATAAATAATAATTTATACTTTAAAATATATTATAAATCAATACATTAATTAAAATAATAATAGAATTTACCAATTCATGTAACTTATAAAAAGTTGAATAAATTACTTATCTATACTAATATAAAAGAAAAATCCATTCATACTCACATACGACGTTTAATGACAACGCTGCACAATTTTTTGTAATGTAAATAATGTCCTTCATGATAAAATAACTAATTTATTCAACTTTTCACAATTTACATTAGTTAATTTTTTTTTCTTTCTTTCTTTCTTTCTATTAATGTAATATACTTATTTTTATATTTTACTCTTATTTATAATACGTTTTAAAAAACATGAAATGTTATTTCTTATATGCATGTAGGAAAACACGGAGTCTAGTGTTAACAGCTGAAGGGCATTTTCGACTTCAACAGAAATTAATGCGGTGGTGTCATTGACCGTCGCATGCGAGTGTGGGAGGACTTTTCTTTCTATATTAGTATAGAATATAAATATAGATAATCCCATCACTTGAACCAAATAAGGGCCTAAGAATAGCTGTACATAATATGAAAAGAATAAACAGTCCCTGAAGGCAAGAAGCAGAGACTATGAGAACAAGCAGCAACATAGACTCTGTCATCCCCTGTATAAGAATAAACATAAGATTGTTCTAGCTTAGAGCTCAAACACTTCTCATTTAAAGCTTCACTGCTCCTCAAGGTGACCAGAAGAATGTACCTCAGTAGATCCAAATCAACCCTGATGTCAAGTTGCTCCAAGTGGCTCTGAAATGCAAAAACCATGTCCCTAAGAATATTGTTGCTGGTGTGATACTTGCTGCTTGATAATGATATCTACACCTAAGTACTGCATAACATCAGCTTCTACATGCCGAGAAGATGAAGCACTCGGAATTTATGTTCCAAAGTCTTCATCCATGAGCAGCATAAAGAATGATGCATTTTAGAGAGCTCGGTACAAAAGTCATGGAGATTAGAGAATGGGTTGATGTCAGCCAAATTGCAAGTCTAGCATATGTACAAAGTAGCATCTCCCAAGTGAACTTAAGGAGAGACTGCTAAGGCTATGGAAGGGCACAGTTGAAAACTTCCTTTGCAACCAGATCAATCGTTTTTCAACTCTGAGAGTTAAGAATGTCTCCCTTGCATTACGATTGTTGAATAGATCCAAAGCAGCATGATATACTTGGTCATCAACACCTTGCAATTCATCCAATGCTCTAACACAATCAGTTATGGAGAATTTTCCATTGGAATTCTTTATAGCTTCTGCCCTCAGTCTTGTAGCAGTGGCCATCTCCAGTATACCTCTTGCAATAGCATCTTCAACTCCTTCCGACCTCTCTTGCGATTTGCCAGATCCGCATAGTTCTCTGATTCAGATGGCGATAGTTGTTCCACCTTTATAATCTGATCTCCTGGAGAACAAGGCATTGTTTCATTCTCCTTGGTTGATCCATTCTGTTTCTGGTATGGCCCTGCTTCTGCAAATATCATCCGCAGCTGGTTGAAAATTGGACATCCCATACTCTTCAAGTCTCAGCATCAGGATGATCCTGATTAGCATATACTATTAGGAAATATTCATACTCAACCAGAAAAATCTAAGACACTAATATGCAGAATCATAACATAATAATCATAATTTGTAACATATTCTGAGAAACATATAAAGTATTTAGATAACAAGCAAGCTACCAAATTCTGAAAGAACACATAATGTAAATGGGAGACTTTCTTCAGCTCTGGGGTCAAAATATAAACTCGAGAAGACCTTGATGTATCTGTCCCATGCTTCCTCCGTAGCTGTGATTGCACCAGTTGCCTCATCCATTTGAAATCAGGATGATCAACTAGCAATGATACATTAATGTACTGCTTTCTTAAGGCAACATAACGGCTCTTCAGTTGATCATTATCCCACCAATAACCTGTTTGAATGCGGAAGTTATCACAAATGAACTTCCACCCTTTCTTGCTAAAAGATTTGTTTGATCTATTCCCCTTCTGAATCTGGTCTACCATCAAATCAGCCAAAGTCTTAGTCAACGGAGCTGTCCACTTAGCACGCAATTGATTTTCAGGCTGCTGCACCACATCAGGTTTCCTTGAACGAGTTGTCCGAGTGTCATCTTTTGTTCAACAAAAGACCAAATAAGCAAACGGACGTAAAAACAAACAACCATACCCAAAACACGCTAACAAAAGATCACACCTAAACACAAAATAACAACGAAAGAAACTAAACAGGGCTATGATTGTTCCACACAAACTGATTTTTCTTCCGCATTGTTTCTTCACCTCAGATCTTAGAATATGAATGTACATACAGCATATTAATTTTCTGAGTCATACTCCAATGTGACGTTTACCAGTTCCAAAAATATAATACCAATTCCGAGCGGCCTGATGTGAAACCTACACAGGGTGCAGAGAAATCAAATGCTAAGCATATGTAAACGAAAAACCCAAATTCCCATGGAAACATCATTTCCAGAGCACAGCCTAAAACAAAATAACCCTTATCAGAACAGAACAAACAAAATTCACCAGATTTACTGCCATGGAGGGTTCAATCCAATTCTATCGTTGAACTCAAGAACTCCAAAACTAATCCACAAAATTCTAAAATGCAAACTTTTCCTCCTAAAAACCGGAAAAAAAACAATTCAATCACGAAATATAACTCAATCATAATTACTTATAAATAAGTATAAAGTGGCGTAAGAATCGTAGAACACCCACAACAAACCAGCGCACGCACACAGTTACTTATACGCATTGTTATTCACCTCCGACGATGCGATATACCAAATTACTGCACTTTTTGCGTCTTTTTTCCGCTTAATAACGTGAAATTGAAAGGGTTCTTGACTTTGGTGAAGGAGAGGATTTCATGAAGCAAAGAGATTGCCCGTTGTCCCTCAGGGATCGGGGTTTTTGCAGAATTTTGCTCTGTTTATTCTTATTATTTTCTTCCTTACTTTGTCATCACAAACCGAGTAAACATGTCCTCAATTATGACACTTATCTAAATTTAATTCTTCTTATTTATTTTTAGGGAAAAATATATGCTACTATCTGTTATATGAGTTATGTGCAAAATATCTCTTTGTAAAAAAATAATATTAAATTACCTTCCTGTGTTTTTAAGACTAGAGCAATTTACCCCTTGTATGTGTGTAATACACTTCTTTTCTTGAGAGTGTGAATGAATTTTTCTCCAAAAAATTTATTTTTATATAATATATTATATATATTATAATATATATAAATATTATTAAGAATAATATTATTTTTATATAACATATTAATTTTTTAATACATTTTTGTTAAATAAAATAAAAACCAACCTACCCCCCACCCCCAAACCCCAGCACCCACCCCACCGCGCGCACCAGCCACCACCCACCCCCCGCGCCGCCACAGCCACCACCTGCGCCACCCCCACTCCCACCCCCAAACCAGCCACCCCACCGGCAAACCCACCAGCCACCCCCGACCCCCAAACCAACCACCGCCCATCCCCTTCCCCTCGCCGCCTCCACGCCACCGCCCATTCCCTTCCTCGCCAGCGCCGCCGCCTTCCTCTCCCCTTCCCCCTCTCCGTCTCCGTCACCTCCCCTCCCCCTCTCGTCGTCGCGTCCCCTCTCCGCGTCATCTCCTTCCCTCTCCCGCCGCCCTCCCCCGTCCCCCTGTTCTCTCTCTCTCTCTCTCTCTCTCTATATATATATATATAACTATTAATTTATATATAATATATATTTATATATATTCATTTATATATTTGTTTAAATATTAACTGTAGATTAAAATAATTCAAATTGAGCGTAGATTTACTAGTTATTGGACCTTAAATTCAAATAACATCTAACGGTTATTAAATAAGGTTATAATGTAATTTTATAATTAAAAAATAAAAAAATAAAAAAAATAAAACAAAAAGCGCATGCAATACACGAATTCGCGTGAGGGATGTAATTGCTCTATTTTTTTTTCATTAAGGGTAATTTACTTAAATTTTTTCACAAGGAGGTAATTTGCTCATTTCGTATAATACAGGGGGATAATTTGCATTTAATTATATTTTTTAATCAAACTCAATCCCTCAAATTTATATATTTCATCACATTTGGGCCTTTCGTCGTTCCATTAAAACTAATGAATTTTTTAATTTATATATTTTCATCACTTTTGACCATTTTCGTTATCTTTTCATTAAAATCAACGAATTTTTTAAAATATGCTGTCCAAATTATTCGAAATCAAAACCTTGAGAAAAATTTTCAATACTTTCAACACTCAACCAAAAGATTTTCAATACTTACTTAAAAAATTATTTTTCTACTAAAAGCAACTTAAGACCTTGTGTAAAGAATTTAATACATTTACCATTCCATCAAGTACACCGCTTAATTATTTTATTAAATAAAGCGTGTCATATAGATAACGGTAAAAAAACACGTTAAAAACATCTTAAAATCATGCTGAAAAATCTCAAAATCAACCACATAAATCATTGTCATCCTAAATATTCTGATAATAAAAATTAAAATATAATCAACCAAAATAACACAAGCATCTAACAATGTTTTAAATCATAATTATAATACATTTAAAATGATATTATTATTTAATGACATCATATTTATGTATTTGTTTACAATCCCAAAAAAAGTATTTTTCAGAGCCTATATATTTACAATATTGTCCAGTAATACAATTATCTTGTTCAATAAAAGACAAATATTTATATATCAAAATGAATAAATATGTATAAGAAAAGCCACAAACATAGTTATTACAAAAATATATTTAATTTGTGAATGTTTCGATTAACACTCTTGTTAGTTATACAAATTACAAATTCGAACTCCAATTGTATTTTTTTTCAGCAAAATTTATAAAAAATTCTATTCAATTGAGAAATAGAAAAGTTACATAATATTTAAACTGATATCAACATTAATCTTTAGTTTAACTAATTGATAGATCAATTTGTAATCTATACCTTTATATTAGGGGAGAGCACTTAATCGGTGTCTCTCCCTTTTCGTGTGAAACCCCTCAACCGAACAAGAAAATTTTAAACTTCAATTCATAAAAAAAAAACTTCAACACAAATATAAAATCGACAAAATATTACAAAGATTGAAAAAATCCATATGAGAAAATAAAAAAAAAAACTCACCGACCCAAATGAAGAGATTGAATTTCAGCAGCCCAAATGAAAAAAATCACAAAAGAGTGTAATTTCACAACAAAATCAAATACGCTACTATTGTATAAAGAGAAAAAATCAAACCAAAAAAATAAAGAGAAAAAAAAATCATGCATTTCTATCGGAGCCACCATCAAGCACATTTGTTTGTGAATTGAAGTTTAAAATTTTCTTATTTGATTTAGGGTTTCACACACCTGATATTGTAGAAAGTTTGGGGTCAAAGTACAAGTGATTCCATACACTGGGGGTAAAGTGCAAATAATTCCATACGCGGACGGAATATTCCACTATTATTCCCAAAAAGTGCAAAGTGCAATAAAATCAAAGGTTGGACGGTGAAGTGTAAAAAAAAAAACGGTTGGGGGGCAAAGTGCAAATGACCCTATACGTTGGAGGCTGTCTATATTTTAATAATATTTGTTTGTTTAACTAAAACATATAATTTAAAAATATAATAATTATATCTTGACATTTTAAATTAATTGCATACAAATTTTGATGTTCCACACACACTAGTGGTAATAAACCAACAAGGTAAATTTAAGAAATTTTCACAATAAGAGACGAGAATTTATATATTCCCTTAGTAAACAGAGTGTTGGTGTAATTATCCAAAAATATTATAAACATGCCATTTATTGCATCAAAGCTTATCTAATTGTGAATATGTTCAAAATAAATAAAAAAATAAAGAATGCAAAAGAAAATGCTCATGAAAAATTATTGTCAAAATTAAATTTAGTTGAATCAAATCAACTTATTAGTGGATGGTCACTTTTTTTAAAGGATAATTACGTTGACCTCCCCTGTTACTATGGAATATACAAATCCCCATCTTACTATGAAAATTACATAAACCTACCTTGTTGGTTTGTTACCATTACAAATTGATCCATCGAATAATCAAACTAACGGTCAATACGAATTTTAATCCAAATATTTATGTGATCTTCCTATATTTATAATCAAGCCTGGCAAAAACCCCTCGCCTTCCTTCTCCATCAAACTTCCCTTTCATACCATAAGAACCATTCCCCCTTCCATAAGAGCCACGGTGAGAAATCTATCGGTGGTCGTAACTGATTTTCAGATTTTGAAGGCTCACAAATAAATTCATCCTCAAGGGTATTTTTTTCAACAAAATTTATAAAAATCCCAACCAAGGACAAAAATAGAAAGATTGAATAAATATTTAGATTTAAATTAGCATTGATCGTTAGTTTGACTAATGGAGGAACCAGTTTGTAATGGTAACAAACCAATGCATGTTTATGTAATTTTCATAGTAAGAGGGGGAATTTATATATTCCCATAGTAACAGGGAGGTCAACGTAATTATTCATTTTTTAAATTATACAACAATCACAGGATAAGTATAAAATAATTCCTATATTATTAATTTAAATTTGATAGAATTCCACAATCCTCACCTACCACATTGCACAAGTTTCGATTTTCGTATTTTCTTTAAGAACAAAAAAGAAATTTAAGAAAAAAAAAAAAACCTCAATTGACCTACCACTCACCAAACCTCACAAACCTAACCAACAATCAATACTCATCAGTGCACAACAATCACCACGCTAAAACGAAAATCTGCCCATGTAGTTGTTGATACACACACACACACACACACACACACACAACGCACAGCGGGATTGATTTGAGCCCACAGCCACAATTTCACTCCGTCGGCACAAATATGGCTGCTTCTTCCTCGCTCTGCCCCAACCGCACTCTTTCCCTCTCCTTGAGGCCTTCCCACAAACGCAATAATCAGTTCGCTTCGTTTCACTCGGTTTTGCGCTTCCCGGACTTCGCTTCTTCCCGGTGTCGTCTATCGTCTGATTCAAATAGTCGTAATTTGACGCTGGGGTTGAAGGCGTCGGCCACTTCTGCTGCGCCGGTAATGGATCAGCCCACTTCGTCTTCTTCCTCTCTTGATGTTTCTACAATTGTAGAGGTCGATTTGGGGGACCGGAGCTACCCGATCTACATCGGCTCCGGCCTTCTTAATCAACCCGAGCTGCTGCAAAGGTAGTTAATTTTGTTGTGTTTGGTGTTGTTTCTAGTTTTGTTTGAAGTTGATAATTTTTCTTTGCAATGGGTTTGTTTGGTGTCCCCACTGAAATTTGGAAAAATCGTCTAATGCCATGCGTATGAAAGTCATGCTGAAGGAGAATAAGAGGTTAATTGATTAATCTATAAATAGTATAAGATGATGTAGACCAGGACGGGATTGTGTTGATTTGTAAGAAAGTGCAGTTTTATATGTTGATCAGTACTTAGTGTTTGCTGTGGTAGTCCTCTGCGCCACTTGTTGAGGATTCGGATAGCAATGCACCATCTTGAGGATAGACTAGTTGGCTTGTTTGGTTTAATTTTGTAAAGGTTGAGTTTAATGCTAGTGTCATTGTTTTTTAATTGCTGCGGATCTGAGTTTGCAAGTCTTGTTCAAATTCTGCACACTTGACCATCTGTGACTGGTTACATTTAAAATGAGGGTTGTTTCTTATCCAGAAATGTAGTCTGACACTTAACAAATGTGACATTTTTTTCATTGTTGGACAGTGGTGGCATTTGAATTGAAGTTAAATTCATGCATACTAATTTATTAAGAAAAAGAAAAAAAGAATGATGCATACCTTTCTAAACTCAATCCATGAGTGACGTGCTTTATATTATGACTAGTGGCAACTCAAGACCATGTGCTACGTAATGATTTTGCTTAGTATACTATTCTCATGCCATAAGAAAGACTCTCCTTACTACACCTTCACTCAAGCATCCAGGTGTTATTCTGTGACCTGAAGGCGACAGAAGAACTGCCGCTTTTAATCCAAGACTTACCTTCTATGTAAATTTGAAACCTAATAACAAATTGCTAAAGCGCTACCTGCTTATGTAATAGAAAAACAACTACTCAAGAGCAGGCTTTCCTGCCCCTGCATTAGATGAAATTTGTTGCACATTTACATTTATTGCCATTTTCAGTATTTGTGCAAGTTATGCTGAATTTGAATATACAGGAGGGTATAAAACCACTAATGTATCATGGGCACAAAGATAGAAAAATCTGAAATTGAGAAACAATAGTCTTGCTATTCTATGGTGTAGACCTAGACAAATTTTTCGATCTTGGTTGGGGGTGAAGGGGCTTGAACCCCATTAACTAACCTCTGTGGTTTGGGTGTTTGACTGGACTCTCTGAATCTGAATTTGTTTACGAATGATCCATATCCAAAATGTTTGTTGGTTTTGGCTATTCAATTTTGAAGAAATTCTGGCTGCTACTCCTCAATTTCTTTATCTTTTAGTCATGGATTCCTTTATTACCAAGTTAGGTGAATATCTTAAAAGTTTCATTTCTTGCCAGATTTCATGAGTGGTTGGAAGCCCATACCCTTTTTAAGCAACATAAACTCATCCAACTTTTACTTCCTAGATATATGCGTAATGAGGAGAAACAACAATGATTGTGTCTCTTATACTATACTTACAAAGCTAAGTGCAGATAAGTTTTTGCATGAAACAGAAATCATTTTTTTCCCCCAATATGGTCTTGATCTTTAAATATTTCTTATTTTCGTTTTATTAACATATTGGGATTTCAGTTTTTTTTTTTATAATAATTTTCCTAATTTCTTTCATTGCATGTCGAGAGAGTTTGAGTCTTTGAGTTTGAATGTTCTTTGATTTCTCAACTGCTTTGTGATAATTGTGAAGTTACTGTTGTATTATAGGCATATTCACGGAAAGCAAGTCCTGGTGGTCACCAACACCACGATTGCTCCATTGTATCTGGATAAAACTATTTCTGCTTTAACGGATGGAAACCCAATGTCAAAGTTGAGAGTGTAATTTTGCCAGATGGAGAGAAATTTAAGGACATGGTGGGTATTCTAAGCTAACATCATTATCTTACTTAATCATATAATTGAGCTCAAATGACAATGGCACTATTTTATGCTTTCACAGGAAACTCTAATGAAAATCTTTGACAAAGCAATTGAGTCACGAATGGACCGGCGCTGTACATTTGTTGCCCTTGGTGGTGGAGTCATTGGTGACATGTGTGGGTATGCTGCAGCTTCATATCTGCGGGGAGTGAATTTCATTCAGATTCCTACAACAGTTATGGCGCAGGTCTGACTAGCTACTTGCATCCTCATCTGTGCATGCCAATTCAAAATAGTATTTTACTTATTTCTTTTTCTGATTATCCCATCATATTATGGTTTAGGTAGATTCTTCAGTTGGTGGTAAAACTGGAATCAATCACCGGCTTGGAAAAAATTTAATTGGAGCATTCTACCAACCACAATGTGTGCTTATTGACACTGACACACTGAACACATTGCCGGATCGCGAGTTAGCATCAGGACTTGCAGAAGTCATTAAGTATGGACTTATAAGGGATGCTGAATTTTTTGAGTGGCAGGAGAAGAATATGCATGCACTGCTGGCAAGGTAAATATATGTGGTCAAGACATTATTCACACCACATCATTATTCTTTCCTTGCTGATCTAAATTCTTTCTTATATATCTTTTATCCATGAGCATGCACGCTTATTTCCTTCAGGAATTTGACCTGTAATCATAAAGCGTTTGCTATGCAGGGACCCGAGTGCATTTGCTTATGCTATCAAACGCTCATGTGAGAATAAGGCTGAGGTTGTATCCTTAGATGAGAAGGAGAGTGGACTGAGGGCAACATTGAACTTGGGCCACACTTTTGGTCATGTGAGTACCAAATGAAAAAAATATAGAGACTCTTTAAGTAACTAATGTGAATTTTCTACTAGACACTGCTTTGTTGTATTTAAATGCATGTTATTCTTTATTCTGTAAGTTCAGTGATTCAAATGTCCTTACTCTCTGAAATAGTTTGTTATCGTTTGTGCTTTACACAGCGAATTGTGATACTTCTGAAATATGAATCTATTAAGAATGTCTCTTACATGATGTGCTTTCCATATATATTCACAGGCAATTGAGACTGGTTTTGGGTATGGGCAGTGGCTTCACGGGGAGGCTGTTGCAGCTGGCACGGTATGTTACTTTCTGGACCAGGTCAAACTTTTGTGCTTGATCCATGTATCCATCCATGCTTAAAGATACTGGTTGCATATTTAATTTCAGGTAATGGCGGTTGACATGTCTTACCGGCTTGGATGGATTGATGATTCATTGGTAAAGCGAGTGCATACAATCTTGCAACAGGCCAAATTACCTACAGCACCTCCAGAAACCATGACTGTGGACATGTTTAAGTCTGTTATGGCGGTAAGAGGGAGTACTAAAGCAAACTGGACGGCATATTATATTTGAAGCTCTAACCATTTGGTTCTTAATATAACGGTATTTTGTAATGCAGGTAGACAAAAAGGTAGCTGATGGTCTGCTAAGGCTCATCCTCCTGAAAGGTCCTCTAGGCAATTGTGTTTTTACCGGTGATTACGATAGACAGGCCCTTGATGACACGCTGCATGCATTTTGCAAGTCATAGTTTCATTTTTATTTCACCTGCTGAAATTCTGTCTGTGTATGTATTTTTTTGTTTGATTTTTCTGTATTTTTGCTCCATGAATATGTTTCTTGTGCTACTACCAAACCTATTCAATACCATGTTGTACAAACATCACCAGCAGCTAGTTAGAACTTACTGGTATAATTTTGTTTCATGATAATAAGAGTGCAGATTGTATGGGTTCTTTTGCTGGCTGGAGAGAATTTCCTGTGATTTGGAGTTTGGTTTTGTGTCATAGGCAATAGAGAAATAGAGAAAGAATGGAAAAGGCATAATATCGGCAACCACCTATATATTTAGTGAAAAATCATTTTAGCCCAATTTTGCTTTTAATGTTAGCATATGAAGTTTACAAATGTTAAAAGAGGTATTTTGATATTTGCCAAAATTGTTACTTTGGTACCTGAAAAACAGATGTCTTGCTCTGCATGCTGGACTGCTGCTTTCAGAAATTAAATGGGTTAAACGCATAAAATTGTATGCGTTTTAGAAATGTATCTAAATTTTTTTTATGTTTTAAATAGATAAAAAAAGTCGGTTGTTTTCTTAAATGCTGTTCAATTGTCCCTTCCTTTTAAAAGTGATGGTTATGCTCTTATTTGTTATACATTATTTTTTATTTTAATAATTATTAGATTTTTTTTAATAAATAAAATTTGTATGATTAATTAATTCATCTTAATCATTTGGATTTTAAATATAATTTGTAAAAAGATGTAAATTGTTATTTATTTAATATAAATTTAATATAGATTTGAGTTTGAGTATGTTTTTAGATATAAGATTGTGATGATTATACTTACTTTGTTATTTTTCGATTTTTGGTTTTTTGTTGTGTGTGATTTGATACTGGGATGCGATATTATTAATTTTTTTTTTTTTTTTGGAGGGGATGGATATTATCTTGTTAATGACTCTTTGATTTGGTGGTTAAATGTGCATGGAACCAATTACAAGAAAAGACAAAAAAAATTGAAGACTTGTTTAGATTGAACTATTCATATATTAATGTTTTATTATGACAAGAATGTATCACTTGCATTCAACGTCTAAACATATATGTATTTATTATGGAATATATCATTTATTAATTATAAATATTATTAAGTTCACAATTTTGTTTATATTTCTATCTTTGAATCATTATTATATATTTATATTTTTAAAAAAATTAATAATAATTATTTTAATTGATAGGAAAACTAATTTAGCTATTGGAAATTCACTTTTAAATTCAATCGATACTAGTACAATAATTATCTTTAAAATTGAAAATTTTCATTTCTATTTAATAATACTTATTTCTGAGCTATATTTGAAAAAATTAATCGAAAGTGAAATAATATAAAGAAATAGTATTAGTACTTTCATTAATATAAATTGAAAATTGATTAATCATTTTAATATGTAGATATTTTTTGTTTTTTATTTCTTGGATAAATAATTATTTTTTTTGTATTATAATCTAATCAATTATATATAATATATTAATATTATTATACTATATATATATAATATATATATATTATATTTACTGTCATATTATGATGTCTTTTGTTTTTTATTAATTATTGATGTAAAATGATTCTAAACTAAACTTGATTTAAAACTAAACATTTTACAATACATGTTAAAGCGCCTTGTGAGGCATTGGCAATGATCAATGCCTCTCACGTGTGTAATTGGGACTTTTAAGATGGTCTTGTTAAAGCGCTTAATGTACGCCCTCAATGTTTTCTTCGCCTCCTGTATTACTCCGAAAAGGTTGAAGATCAATTTTCAGCACTTCTTGCTATTAGCAAATTTGTATAGGAAAAGAGAGTTAAACTCTGCAAAAGATCTTATTAATCTAGTCGGAAGCTGGTCGAACCACTATTATGCAGAATCAATTAGTATAATAAGAAATAGGTGACATGTAATACCACCGATATACCTGGGCAGTAGGGTTGTATTCTCGAACTTACGAATGTGCTCAGTAGGATCGGTCATGCTGATGTAAGCGGGTAGGTGTGAGGGCACCCTAAAATGAGTAGGGAGTTTCTATGCCGTCATGCTTTTCATGAGAGAGTATCAGCTCCCGGGAGGTCCTTAGGGAACTACCTCCTTGCTGGTAGACTTAGTGGGTACATGACCGTCTGTTGTTTTGCTCGTTAGTTCCTTGATCACCATGTGATATGCCTCTTTCCTGGTGGGAAAATTGTCCTGCTTCACTAGCTTGGGAGCCTCATAGAGTTGTACTCATGGTCTCCACGATGATTTATCGAAGTTGTTCACCGAGAAGCGGCTTGATGGAAGTAGGTGAGCTATTGGGTTGAATGTTGGACATTGTATCCCCCTACTGCCTGCTGTGATGGTGGAAATCGAAGACTGTTGCAGCGGGAAGGGAGGTGTTTTTCTCAAAAGATCCGTTATCTGAACTGACCATTTCTCACGTTTAAACTCAAGTGATTCCCAGAGATGGCGCCAATGGTGCTTACTGGGGTTCACGCACTATAAGGATCGAAGGAATTTTGTAAAAATCCTAAGATATTGAGGGACTACCTAAAAAATAAAAATTAGCACTCCAATGTTTAAGTTAGTAATAGATTTATTGAACAAATAAAAGCAAAACTTGAATAAAAAAAATAGTTGAAAGTAATGAAAATAATGTGAAGTACAAAAAGTATGCTGAAATAGTCTAAAAATCGAGAGTGAGTGAGAATATAGGTGTGATAGCTTGTGTTGTCAAAATGACAATGCCTTAATTTATAAGCATCCACATAGCAAGATTAGGAAGGTAGTTGGGTGAATTCGATGCCATTGGATAGCTGCACATGTTAGCTACATAACACAAAAAGAATCTCAGAATTTTGACTTATCTAAATAAAGATATGATCATTTGACCAAGTCTTGTCTGGTCTATCTGTACATCTAGATTTGCAGTTACTTGCTGACTAAAAAGTCAATTTCAATCGAGTCTCGTGGAGTTAACTGGAGAATTTTTTAGAATTACGTGTCTTGAGGTGTCAACCACCTGTATGACGTAGCTTTCTTATTTTACGATATCTCAGCTCGCTGGATTGAACTCATTTTTTGGGCCTGCCAGGCTAGGAAAAGAGAACAATTCATGGATTTTGTATCTTACTCTTGACCTATTAAGCACCTCTGTTGGGCGCCCATTACCTTACTGAGACTTTGAATATGTAGGGAGTCATCAATAATATTTAAATAATAAGCCTTTACTTGTTGGAAAAATACCCAATTTGTATTTGAAGGGTGGAAGCTCATGCAATGATTGTGGATTAAATAACATAATTTGAGCAACCTTTCATGTTTTTAATTGGTACTATTTTCTTAATAATAAAAATATGATTTAGAATTACCAAATTATATTATTTATTTCCTTTATTGGATCTCAATTATATGGACACTTGAACACCATAAATTTGTAATGGATCATTTTCCTAACGGGCCATATTTAAATGTGTCATAACCCAATTTGAAAATCAAAATAAAGGAATAATACCCTACTCTATTTTGTATCAATCCATCCAAAAAGTTCATAAAATTTAAATTTTTTACAAACTTTAATTCGAAAATCAAATTACGAACCAATTTATTAAATACTTAACCAAAAGTTTTAAATCTCAACCGTCTGCATATACTGAATGAAATTAAACAAAAGTACAATAAAATAAAAAATAAAAAATCCAATCCTCTCCAAGTAATTTGAATGCAAAAATAAGAAAACACTATATAATAACAACTTTATTTATTTTTAATTATTAGTATTATTATTGGAACACCTACTACTATATTATAAGAATTTGAATGAAGAAGAGTTGGGGCCATATAGAAGGAAGGAAGGTATGATAGATGAGAGATTGGAGGGGAGAATGAAATGGGCACTTGAAGAGCGAGAAAGGCGTTGAAAGCGTGTGAGAGTGAGAGAGCGGGGAACGGTTCAACGGCAGCATTTCCCGGCTGAATAAAGGTATTGTTGCCCACCCATACATAAATCTCCACGCACACTCTCACCCACTACTACACTACCTACGCACTCAACTTCATCCCCTTCAATTCACCATTTGCTTTCTTTCTTCGGTTCTCTCTCTAGATCTCGATCCCCCATTTAATCTCTTTCCTCCCCTCCCCCCTACTTATATTTTTCAATTTTGTGATTAGGGTTTGTTTTTTTATGATTCTCTCGTGTGCCGGAGTTGCAGGGGTGGGAAAAGTGTGGAGTCTCTGTGATTTTCGTGTTTTCTGATTGTGGATGTTCATTTATGTGTGATTAGGTGTCGTTGGTAATTGCGCATTGCATCAGGTCTTCAGGAGAAGATCTGACGGACAAATTGAGAGAGAGTGTGTGTGAGACGGAGAGAGAGAGAGAGAGAGAGAGGCAAAGACTGAGAGTGTGTGAGGGAAAAGAAAAATAAAGGGGGGAATTTACGGTTGCGAAGAATGAGCGCTTCGAGATTCATAAAGTGCGTGACGGTGGGCGATGGTGCCGTCGGCAAGACCTGTCTCTTGATTTCCTATACCAGCAACACTTTCCCCACGGTCAGCTCTTTGCTGATTTTTCTAGCTTCTTGTTGTTGTTGATATTCAATTCATTGTTTCATCTATATGTTTTTGAGTCATTTGGATGAGGTGAAATGGAAAAACGAATGTGCCTGCATTTTCCGTTTCTCGATGGTTGTGTGACCTACTACATTATGTGATTGGTTAGATATAAGAAGGGGAAATATGTCGGAAGAAAGAAATAAACATATGAAGACACCTTATTTTGCTACTACATTGCAGGGGATGCTGCATCAGCTTCCCGGGGAATGTCAATGAAATAACTGATGAATCAAATCAATCTATATATGACTTAATTGATTGATGGTTACATATACATCAGTCTCATATTTGTTATGTTATATTCAGCGTATATGTTTCTTAGATATGATGTTTTGTCATTTCCTCTTACTCTTTGAAACATAATTTCTCCTGGTTAACATTTTCTCTACATTTGTAAATGGAACAGGATTATGTCCCTACTGTTTTTGATAATTTCAGTGCAAATGTGGTCGTTAATGGAAGCACTGTTAACCTAGGCCTGTGGGATACTGCTGGTATTTATTACACCTGTATTTCCAGAGATGCTGATATATGTCCCGGCATTTATCTATAAATTTAAGCACACATGTGTCTTTCTGTATTTCTTTTATAATAGAACCTACACTTTTCGTTTTGAAAACAGGACAGGAGGACTATAATAGATTAAGACCTTTGAGTTATCGTGGAGCTGATGTTTTCATTCTGGCATTTTCTCTCATTAGCAAGGCCAGCTATGAAAATGTTTCAAGAAGGTAAAGCATTTTTAGGTCTTAGAAGTTTTTCTTTGACACTCTTAACTGCCCTATTTTCCACTTTACTGGCCAGAGTTTCTTTTGTCTTATGAAATGCTTACTCATTTTCCAGTGGATTCCCGAATTGAAGCATTATGCTCCTGGTGTCCCTATTGTTCTTGTTGGCACAAAACTCGGTGAGATCTTTGGTTAATCTTTTCTGAGTGGCCCAAACCAGCTTCTACGCTCAAAATATGCTTTAGATATCATGTTTAACTGTAATTTAAGACTCATCATGAACTATGTTATTTTAGAGGATATCTGATGGACAGAGACCATCCTGTCAGTTTTAAGCTTCTGCAGCTACTATAAACAGCAGAAAAGAGTGTTAGATGGATTTTTTGCCTGTTATATTATGTGATAACACCTGGAAAATTTAATTAACATTAATTGAAAGTAGTGAGAATTGGTTCAGCATCTTAATCTTTGTTGTTACTATTTGTAAATTTTGCATATTTTAAATGGTTTCTACCGATGAGGAGATGTAACCTGTTAGGTCTTGATACTGGTCAGGGTTGTAGCTGCTCCTTACCTTTACAAGTTCAAATTACTGTGTTTCCATGTGTAAATTTTACTTTAACTGTCTGTTTCCTCCTCCTGTAAGTTGATTGTAATAAACCTTGATGAAATGAGGGGAGGTATGCAATTGTTATGTTATTGCTGTTTCTACTCATTTATGTGCTTGGGTACAGATCTTAGTCTCTTCAAGCCATCATTTCTGTATTGTTTTCTCATATATAGATCTGTTGGCTGTAGATGAGACTGTACACCTTTACCAGAGTTTGTTTACTTCGAAGATGCACAAATCGATGGAGGGACTTGTTTCTGAGTTTTGCATAGTTTCTACTCTTAGTGGGTTTATTGATCTTGTTAAATCTGAAAATTCAAGGATAATCATGTATTTGTTTTAATATTTGACAGAGACATTAGCTATTAGGCCCGTCTATACTTTGTATTTTGCTTTCAACTGTAGAAAGCAAAATGGCTCAAATTTGTTAACTAACGTTTTTAATTATTGACTTGTATGATTTTGATGGATTAGATCTTCGGGATGACAAGCAGTTCTTTGATGACCATCCAGGTGCTGCTGTACAATCAGCAGCACAGGTGGGCCTCTACCGATTTGACCTATTTCACATTTCATCTTGTGCTTATTTCTTCTCATCTCTGCTCTTTTTTATGTTATTTTCTGTCAATTTCTGAACGTTATATTATCCTCTTTCAATGTCCAGGGGGAAGAGCTGAGAAAGATGATTGGGTCTCCATCGTATGTTGAATGTAGTTCAAAAACACAACAGGTCCATAAGACTCAATTTCTTATTCTCGTGGACTGTAAACATCCGCTTTCATGAGGTTCAGCTTGTCATACTGAACTAGCTTCTTGATATGTTTTTATTGCAGAATGTCAAAGCAGTTTTTGATGCTGCCATTAAAGTTGTGCTCCAACCACCCAAGCAAAAGAAAAAGAAGGGGAAGTCTCAGAAGGGCCTGTTTCTATATTGTGATCAGAAGTAGGTAATGAAATATGTCCAGCAGTCATTCTTCTGGTCCTCCCGACTATGTCATTTTCTCGTTTCCTTTGCCTCAGAAGAAAATAGTAGTGCCCTTCCATGCCTTTGATCAAAGTAACTAGTGATCCCCGTGGAAGTATTGGTGGCTTGAATTGTGTTGTGCTTTTGATGTCCTAGTGTTTAAGTCACACTTTTAGGCCACTTCGTTGTGCCCGCCCTGTTTTGATTCCTTTACTTTTATTTTTGTTTATTAATGAGACGAAGATTTATTATGTTGGCTAATGTAGGGTTCGCACATTCTCTTTTTACTTAATTTCCCTTTTATATGCATCACATAAAAAAAGTTTGTCGTAATTGTTTAATTCTATTTCCTTTCTTCTGTACCACTATGTCTTGTGCCGACTGATCGATGCAGCAATACGTGACATGCCACACACTCAATGTGATGGAATTCAGATGCTTAACTTTGACATTCATTTGCTTATTGCTTATTACCTATAATCTATATCAAGCCTTTTCCAAGATTCCCCCTGTCCTCTTCGTATTATTAAAACCGATTGCCTTAGTATAACGCCGGCTGCTTTCTATTTTATGCACTGTTTCATTGGACCATTTTCTTCTTGACAGAGAGGAATAAAGTTAAATTCAACTAAAAAAAGGTTGAAGATAAGATTCCTTTGACATTGGTGCAGTTCTTTAAATTTGAATTTGAATGATAGCCTCCATATCTTGCTCGGGGTGGTGGCCAAGAAATGTAGCATTGTGGATGAGTTGAAGTAGGACCACTAGAATGCACATTTCTAGCCATGCTTCCTTCACATTCTTCTTTTTGTTCTTTTACAAGATGCTTGGCTGGTGGTGTATTTATGTCTCAACTTTGTATTTTTCAAATGCTTCTTCCAACTTTTTACACCTATCACACTCCTAGTTATCAACCCTTAGAATTAAGGGGGATGACTGAACTCCATCATTTTTTCAGCGCTGATAAATTTATTTACACTTCTTGAGTTCAGTATAATTATACAAACACTTTCACTCTTCGTGAATTATACCTCTTTTCAGTAGTAAAATTTGTACACCCCTAGCACCTTTTTTAGGACGTGTATTTGTAATTTTATAAATGATGGGAAAATATTAGTGTAATTAAGTTAATTTTAGAGGGTGTTGATGAATTTGTGTGTTCTAAGTTTTGTATTACTTTGAGGTTTTTGAGGGAAATAGTTTCATATACGCCTAAACTTGTAGAGCTCCCTATTATATATAGCATGGGTGTATGAAGAACTTTGCATGAGAGAGTTATGATTGTTTAAACTTCACTATCATCCTTAATTGCTGATATAATTGTAATTTGCTTACCAATTTTCATTAATTATGTTATAATTTTTGGGAAAAGAATGATTAATCCATGATCCAAATTTAAAACGAAAACATTTAGGTTAAGTATAAGAGCTTTTATCGTATGAAAGAACTAATGAAAATCATAAAAAAATTAATAATTAACTATAAAAGCTCTGTCTAAATAACATATTCTTCATTAGTCTCTCATCTTTATGTTCATCTTACAAATCTTCATCTTTGACTTAATGTTATAGTACCTACTTCATCTTTTCATTACATTACACCTCTTTTTTTTTTTTTTTAAAGTAAAAATAATGAACTATTATTTTTTTTAATAGATCGATTACAATCATCAATATCCAATATATATCTAATAATCGACAACTATAAAAATCATATACTAATTATTAATATCATATAATGTATATATATTCAACCACTACTATTAAAATAGAACGACACATACTATTAAAGTAAAAAAATATCACATATGTTGGTGGAGTTCGAATCTATGACTTTAGAGTTATGAGACCTTAACTTCGCCAATTGAATTAAATTTCGTTGGCACCGAGCTATGATTTCTAACTATTAAATCTGACTGCGTCTAAAATAAAATGAATGAAATATTTTATTAACATCCTCTGATGAGGGGTAAGATTAAAAAGTCCATGGACTTTAATTATATATGTCAATAATTGGAAAAAAAAAATCTTGTACTTTAATAATTTAACATTTTTTATAGCTACGGAAAAGCTAAAATAATTAATAATTTAGAAGCCAAACAAAACTAAATATACTAAATTCATTTTATCCCTAATCATTACAATGAAACTAGATATATCAAAAAAATTGTAAAGATTTGGTCTAATTACATTTCTTGTTGTATATATGTGGACAAATAAAATTCTTTTCAGAAGAATGTATGTAATTAATTTAAATTTAAAATTGGGTAAATTACAAAGGCATTTTTTGAAGTTTGGTATAGTTAGAAAATCCCCTCGTTGATTGAAAAATTACAAATACCCCCTAATGTTTGATGAATTATGTAATCATTGGATGAAGGTATGAAATTCTTAACTTTGCCCTTACTTTATTTTTATTTTTTAAAATTAAAAAAATATTAAAAAAAAATAGAACAGGGTGAATCGAAAATTTTTAAAAACTATAAAAAAATATCCACTTAGTCCATAAAGAATCACAAAAGTTTAAAAAATAATAAAATTATAATTTTTAATCCACAATGACATTTTGATTAGTTCGCCACAAAAATAGATGGAAACCTAACGGATTTGACTAATTGTTAGACGATTCGTTAAAATCAAGGGTATTGGTAATTTTCAAGAAATAAGAAGGTATTCGTATTATGTCAACCTTAAAACATATAGTTATTATTTATCCTTTGAAATATTGTACTCTCTATATCTATATATATATATATATGTTACTCTATTATACACACGTACAGTGACCGAAGCAAGAAAGTTAGCGTAGCCTGTCAAATGTAATTAGTTAACTTACTGAATAATAAATTAAATCATCAAAAAACAAAAAAAAATAAAATAAAATAAGGACTAAAAGAGTGACAATTATTTTAATATTGTTATATAAATTTAGTGATAAGATTCTTTATTTTGCCCAAATAATGAATTTTATGATTTTAATGAGAGAAAATTGCCATTTTGTCCTATAATTCGGGGTAGGAAGTGGCATTTTGATTCTATATTATTTGATTTTCGTAATTTAGTTCTCCAGTTTTAAAATTTATAATTTTGATCCTTTTTGGACGAAATATTTTAAAACTCACAGAAAAAATATCATGCAACAATCACGTGAACGTGATATTTAAAATCGAGGCTTTCTGGTGAGGCGAATGACTTGACAGTATAAATCGTAAACTTGCAATCGAAACACTCTTCACACATCTCGAACTAGAAAAATCACTCTTCTTTTGATCACCCTTCCAAAAGCCCCCTTTACAATGAAACCACGGAGTATTCATATTATGTTAGCCATAAATGCAGAGATGTGTAAAATTAATTTTATCCCCTCACCAATCACTAATTTGTGGTGCAATTTACTATCTAGTGGTAATATGATAATTTAAATTGTAGGGTCTTTATCTCTCGTCGCTTTCTGTGGAAAATATTTGACCTTCCTTGTGAATCACCTTTTGATTGATCTTTTCGTCTCCATCAACAGATCCCCAACTCCTAAATATTTAGAAAAGTATTTAGGAGTTAACTTAAATTGGTATACTTCATTGAGTGTAGGATTGATCCCTTCAGCCCCTTGCTAGATTTATGATTGTCTATGTTGAATCTTTGGGGGAGAGTCCATCAATAACCTATCATCGTCTATACGGGTAAATTGCAATCTACCCACCTGTGTTATGGAAAATAGGCAAATAACCCTCTAATGAAAAATAAAATAGCAATTCAACCTCTTATATTTTTCACAATGTAACATTTTACCTCCCTATATTTTTAAAATTGAAGCAATTTACCTCCCTGAGTAAATTACTATTTATTTTTCATACGAGATAATTTATCCATTTTTAATAACACAGGGGAGTAAATTGTTATTCACCCTCGTCTAAACTACTACCGTATTCTTTGGTTGAATATTCTGTAACAATATTCATTACGAATAACGTTTTTCTAAGAGAAATCCATTTATTTTCATAGGGCAAATATGATAGTATTTTTTATATAATGTATTTTATATTATTATGTTTGATGGCGTGCCAAAAATCAGAAATTTATGAGTAAATTGTGTATTTCCATTATTAATTTGGTCCATCAAAAGCAAATGAAACTGACAAAATGATAAAAATAAAATTTAGACAATCGATAAGCTCAATATCAAGTGAAAATAATTAATTCAGATTGAAAATTCAACATGATAAAAGGGATTATGTATTAAAAAGTAATTCAATTATCGTACAGTATTTATTTTATTATGTTATATTCGTACCATTTTCAATTTCTTATTGTATATTATTGTTAGCATATAATTTTAGAAAATATATATCGTTTTTTTTATTAATTTCAGATATTGTTAAAATAAATTATGGAGGAAATAAAAATTTATGTTTAGAAACTTTATTATAGGGTCATTTAATTAATATGAATTACCTTTTTTTTTTTTTGAAGAAGAAATTATATATATTAGGGTAATAGGATAATATCTTTTACATAATGTATTTTATTAATTGAATAAGATTATTATATATAATACTTGAAACTTAAAAATAATTTTAATTTCTCAATGGAGAAATATGATAATATTTATTATTATTTCAAAATGTTCCGTAAATGAAGTTAGTAAAAAGTTCAATATTGGGTTTCGTATAAATAAGTTTGCAATACTATTTTATATAGTAGAACGGTTATTAAAATATAACATACCATTATGTATTTTAAATTTTTTAAAAATAATATAAAATTTGTATATTTTTATGTATAGCATGGAGCTCATACTAGCGTGTATATAATCATGTAAGAAACATATTTACGAATGAAAAAGAGCCAAAATAATGTAAGTTTATCATTTTTTAAATACGTAAACTTTTTTACTAACACTATATTTGTTGAGAAATTAACGGTATTAAACATAAGAAGAAAGGAACACAATAATTTAATTATTTAACATTATATAATTAGTGCTTGCGCCCACTTGCTCACTCCGCTCCACTCCAGCATCTGTCCTTTTCCTGATAATGAGTCATACCTAACAATTATATTATCAATGAATTCCCTAAGTTAATTATTGTTACCCAAAACAAAAAATCCTTACAGAATATAAAATAAATTAATCTTAATAACTATAATTGTTTGTGTATAATACTAATCAATTTAAATGTATATATTTCTTTGTATTTACTCATAATATTCTATAATGATTGACATATTTATTCTTCTTTGGATATTATTTACTACATTCTATATAAATATATTATTCGAAAAAAAATTCGCAACACAAGCTACAAGCATTCATTTTACTAAAAAAAATCAAAATACTTTAAGTATCAAATTATTATATCAATAAAAGAATACGTAATATTTAGAAAATACCTCTTCAGGTCGACTCTTCTATTTTTTTTTAAAAAAAACCTTAATATCTATAATAAAATATCGAAAACGCCTAAAAAAAGAGTAAAAGAATAAATTCTCAAAATTTAATAATCTAATTATTCCCCGAAGCAACTCTTTACAATATACTCCATCCAAAAAAAAAAAAAAAAGGATATTTTATCATACATTATAATAATCCCACGATTTTTATGCTTTTTTTTTCTATAAAAAAGATTAAAGTTCGTTCTTCAATTCCCTCAAAGACTCGAATATATGACCTGTTTTTCACATAAATAAAGTGCTACTATTAAATTATTTGATTGTCCATTAAGTGATATTTCTCAAACACCTTATTCTCCTTATTGAGATATGGGATTGATGCCATTGAAAAGCAAGTAAAATGGGAGGGTTTCTCTTAAAGTCAAATGGTCCCTCTTTTGAACAAAAAATTCAAAGGACTCCCAACTTTTCTTCCCATGGAATTTGTACCATAAACTCATTTTCTTCCCTCTCTCCATCTATAAATAAAGCTTGTTTTGATCATTGGTTCATACATCCATAGGTTCTCCACCTTGCTACATTTCTAGCTATATACTTCCTAATTAGCAATTTAGTGTTTTATTACCCTCTGAAAGCTTGTGTTACGATCGATTCAATCGACCGATATAACTAATGGCGTCGAGGAGAATTCTCAAGGAGCTCAGAGAGCTGCAACGAGACCCTCCAACTTCATGCAGTGCAGGTACAATTGGTACATATATCTAAAGATTCAGAAATTAATTATTTCGATGGTGTTTGAGTGAGTTTATAAACTTTTCAAAACGTCTTATGAGACGTTTGAGAGTTTATAAGATGTTAAAAATTATTTGGTAGTTTTTCTTTAAGAATGGAGCTATAAGATTCGAAATAAGATGTTAAGGACTTATAAGCTCCTCAATGAAAGAAACGAAGTAAGGAGTTCTTTTTTTCTCGAAATTTTAACAAATGCCTTCGGTTATGATCATGTTAGTTGTAAGATTGTCAGTTACTAATATTTAACAAGCTCCATAATCTTATTTTATCCAAACACCTTAAAATCTTTTCCTTTTTTTTTTTTTAAATCTAGCATCTTATAAACTCTAAAGATATCTTGTAAGACATATGAATTTATAAGATATTTTAAATAAGTTTAGCCAAATGCCCCATAATTAATGTGCTTTAAAAACATATATATTTATTTATTGAGGAAAAAAAATGAAAATTTTCAGGGCCTGTGGCTCAAGACATGTTCCACTGGCAAGCAACAATAATTGGACCAAATGATAGCCCATATGCTGGTGGTGTTTTCCAAGTTACCATTCATTTCCCTCCTGATTATCCTTTTAAACCTCCCAAGGTACAACCCTTCTCTTCCCTTTTTTCTTTCTTTTTCTTTTTCTTTTTTTAATTAGACTACTCGATATAAATTAATCTTATCCTGTAATGTACCGATATTTTAAAAAATCAGCTCATCCCATATTCAACACGTCTCGAACACGAGTATAATACTGACACAATTTCAATACGTGTCGAATACAAGCACAACCTCGACACTGTTTCGACACGTGTCGGACACGAATATATCCATATATATATATATATATATATATATATATATATATATATATATATATATATATATAACAGAAAGGGTTAAATATATTTTGCAGCCCTAAATTATGCATGTAGTGGCATTTACCCATATAAAGTACGAAAGGTAACACAAAACTTGTTGACAAAATAATCTAGCATTGATAGGACAAAAATGTTGTATTTTTTTGATTTTTAAAAATTCTCCCAAAAAATAACTTTTAATTTTTTACTCAAATTTAAAATAATAATTAAAATTTATAACTTTTATAAATATATGTAAAAGTAATATTTACAAACTCAATATATACAAATATATCTTTTAAAATAAATTATTTATGTTAAAAAATACTCTTAAATATGTGCAAATCGTGATGTAACTATATTCATAATATAAATAATTTATATCCAATTACATGAACACAAAATTAATTCAAACATATCATATTATTACTCAAAAACTTATAGATCTTAAATATTGATTATATGAATAAGTTGCAAATTTTACAGTGTATATATACTTATTGATATAATATTTTAAAAAAATATTAAAAAAAAGTACTTCTAAAAAAGTTCATTATAACAACACAAGTAAAAATGATATAACTTTTTGAACAGTTATGGAAAAAAAATATAAGCATGGTAAATTCAATAAAGTTTATACAAATTCTATACAAATTATAAAAATCATAAATTTTTTGGTACTATGTACTTTAAATTAAATTTTCATAATGAATCAAATTATATTTTAGGGAATGATTGTAATAAATATATTTTAGGGGGTATAAATAATAAGGACATTTAAATCATAAATAAATGTATCCATATCATAAGGGAGCATTTTGTTATATTTTTAGTTTAGGGGAGTGGATCCACTTCATAATTCAGGTCATAAAAGAATGCTCTAACATGAGATGAATGTGGGTAACGATGTGTCTGACATATTTTGGACACAATAATTTCTTCTTTTTTCTCCAATACTTTATAAATTTTAAGGAGTACAAAATTTAAAAATATTCTAAAATTAATTAAAAACAAGTAGTGTTACCCGACTTTAATTTATTTTACCTTATTTCCATTGCAAATTTTCTTTTATTTATTATGAATTTTTTCTTCGTGATCCACAAATGACATTTACTTACGTATAACATTACTAACAAAATAAATACATTTCTTATTATAGTTATATCCATATATTTTAGAAATTATTGACTAATTACACGCGGACATATGCATCTATTTATATACATATCATATATTTTGTGTATAATATATATTTAAAGAATAATCGTATTAAAGTCATATTATACTCGAATATGGTAACATGATCTCAAAGTCTTTTTTTTCCCCCTCAAATACTAAACCTTATATTTTTTGATTATACTATGTTTATGAAATTAATTATTTGTTGTATTTAGGACAAAAATATACAAATAAAAACATATATATGTTGAATTATTATTAAGGTGATGGAATAATTAAGGAAATGATGGTTTGATCAGGTGGCCTTCCGGACAAGAGTCTTCCATCCAAACATAAACAATAATGGGAATATATGCTTAGATATCCTCAAGGATCAGTGGAGTCCAGCTCTCACCATATCCAAGGTACTATTATTTATTTACTTTATAATGCTCCTCCTAATTCACTACAATAAAAAAATTATAATAATATTCATGAAAAAAATATTAAATAATAATTTTATAATTACTATTGAAAATATATGTTAATTATATGATAATAATTTTAACAAGATTCGTGCGTAAATTTATCGCTCTATTATAATTAATGGCGCATCTATAATAACAGCAATTTTTAGGGTGAATAGCAATTTACCTCCCTGTGATATTGAAAATGGATAAATTATCCCTTATGAAAAATAATTAGTAATTTAACCCCCTGTATTTAAAAAATAAAGCTATTTACCTCTCTGCGTAAAGAGGTAAATTACTTAAATTTTAAAAATATAGGGAGGTAAATTGTTATACTTTGAGAAATACAAGAGGGTGAACTGCTATTTGATTTTTTATAAATGGGTTGTTTGTCTGTTTTTCATAACACAGATAAGTAGACTGTTAATTTATTTGATTGCATTGCATGCATGCATGCAGGTTTTACTTTCCATATGTTCATTGCTGACTGATCCAAACCCGGATGACCCGCTGGTTCCAGAGATAGCCCATATGTACAAAACGGATAGATCCAAATACGATACAATGGCCCGTACCTGGACACAGAAGTACGCAATGTGCTGACCAGACTCATCACATTTTTCTCCAAACTTGCTAATAATTAATATAATAACCATCTTTAATTTGTTGAGTGATGATTCATAATATTATTCTTAAAGCTATATATATGCTTTGTTGGAATATTTGGAAGGAACAAATGTATAAAATTAAGGATGGGTATTATGCATCTACTTTTGTTTGTTTGTTTATTTGTTTGTTGTGTCTTCGACTAAATAATTATTTAGAACGAGTTTTTGAAACAAATTTTGATTAATTTGTAATGAGTGAACGAATTATGTGACGGGTAACTCTCCGTCTTTGCTGGTAGAATCGGAAAAAAAAAATGACGAATTAAATAAACTTGTAAGTCCATCACAAATGTTCTTCGATCGATATATATATACAAATTAATATTAGTTAAAATTGAATTTGGAGCGGGTTTCGTGGCGAAATTTGAAATGATTTTCTGTTTACATGTTAACGTTTGTGATTGTAATATCTATTACGGAATCTCCAAATTTTAATTATTTTTATTTTATTTTTTTATTAAAATGAATTATATTGATTTCTTTATTTTTTATTAATTTATTTCTAGATTTTAATGTTTATAATTAAAATTAAAAATAAGATTTCTTACTATGATAAATTGTTTGAACTTTAAATTTATACTTTTATGTTGTGGCTTTGGCTTTTGCAATTCATGCTCAACTTAATTATATATATCCCTTATATTTTGAGGAAAATAAGTAGCCACATGATATTAATTAAGATGACACCATTTGAGTGATTTTTTATTTTTTTTTTTCCTTTTGTGCAAACAATGTTATTGGAAATTGAACATAAAATTCCAATAGTTTTCTTAAATTATGTATGCATTTTATTTCCATAATAATTTTAATTGAGAGGAAATATTTGAATTGTATTTCCATTACAATTTAAATTACTAATTTTTTTAGATAGAAATTGGCTTAAAAAATTTACATTTCTATCCTCAATTATAAAATTAAAATCAAAGTAAAAAATTTTAATGTGTTGAATAAAATATCAGCCAAACATACTCTTATATAGACAGATCCCGCCTAATTTTTCCTCCAAAATTAGGTTGACCTTTTGTTTTAACGATCAACCTAACGGATGATTCTCAAGTGGATGAAAATTAAAAACTTTGAGTACCAAATGACTTGAAAACAGTACTAAAATTGAAAAAACGGTACATTTTGAGTACGAAAAATAAAATTATCCCTACAAAATAATTAAAAATAAATAAAATTAGATTGTTGGAGAAAACACTTAATATGTACAATTTTACCGGTATGTTGCAAAAATTGATGGGGGAAAAACAAAAACTCACAATTTTTGTCTTGAAAGAACATAAGCAGTTCAAAAGCAAAATCATATATCAACTCTAAACATCCGAACACCAACTCAAAATGAAATGCACATTCCTTAGTTACCAACATTACATTGTATTACTAGTTTTATGAGTAAACATACCACACAAATGCCGGGACTAACGGGACTAACCTGTTTTCTGAGCCTTGACTGCAACCGTCGCTTGAACTTTCATTTGCTTTATTAAAACAACAGCAAAATAACAAGTAAATAAAACGGCAACAATTTGTATGCTTGCACAGTATCATCAATTCAAATCAATGAGCAACGCGGTTGTCTGTGAAACCAAAAACTCATACAGAGAGGACATTACAGATAAATTATGTACCACTTGCTTATTGCGACTCTTTTTCAACAATCCGGACATGCGACTGCAGTCAAATATCAGTTCAAAAGTTTTACTACAATTATCAACATTCTATAGCAGGCCTCCAAAGATGTTAGAATGTGCAAAGTGAGCATTTAATTCAGCTCAAAAGTAGAGCTGGCAAATTCTATTGGTGTCAAAAATTAAACCAAACCAAAATCGACCAGTAACAACTCGTGTTTAGTTCTACTAATTTCACTTCTTTAAAACCTGTGAATAAATTACACCTTGATGAGCTCATATCTCTCGCCCACTGCACCACCTTTGTCCTTCTGGAACTGTATGTACCGTAATGTACTTGCAAGAAAAGCATCTGCTGCTGGATCTGATGGTGCATTGTCACCGTTCATCTCACTTCTGATCAATTCGATCAGGTCCAGGATCGATTCAACAGTAATCTGCGAGACCCCCTTCTCGTAGAAATAGAGATATCTAACAATGATCAAATGAAAAGGCAATGAATATTCTCTAATATAAGGATAATATCAAATATAAGGTCAATTATACTGAGTTGCATCATCACTTGTTCAATATCTCTATAAAGAGTACGACCGATCCGCCGCTGCCTCTTGTTGCATTAGCCATTTGTTGAACAGCATTTGCAATTCTTAAGGCACGCTTTAAGCAAAGCAAGACCCTAAAGGAACATTGAACAATACATAAGATTGAGAAAGAAAAAACAAAACAAAACTTTAAAATAGAAGAAGAAACTTCAGATATTCAATCAATATTCCAATGGCCTCCTACAGATACCAAAATTGTAATCAACGCACCTCTCTCCATCTCTGATACGGTCGTGTTCATCAAGCCAGAACAGGTGCGAACATGCATAGACAGCTCTACACTGGTCAGGCTTCTTCAATAGCTTCGCAGAATACTGGAGAAGGAATAGGGAGGATGAAAAGATATGCACATACTTATGTTACCAACAAATAAGAATCTTCCATATGCTAAGATAAACAGAATAAGTTCACACAGCATTGACCCATATTTTACTGGGTTGACATGTGGCTATATTATGACTACATAGGCTTACAATAATTTACCCCTGTAGCCTTGTGCGTCAATGCGTCTCTATTCTCAACACCGAAGATGTGCATCCTCTGAAGTGTTCCTATTATTAGATGTATGCATGTCACCTGAGCTTTTGAATCCTATAGAGAATTAATCCAGGCAGAGGTGAGTACACATGGCGTCAATTCACAATAAGCTGAACTAAGAAATTTATTTGCTGACAATCAAAAGAAAATGACAAGGGAACTGAAAGTTTACCGTGATTTCTTCTTCATACAAAATATAAGCTTGGGTGAAAAATTCATATGCGACAGGTTCAAGATCACAGTCATTTGCCGCCTGAGATTAAGCAAATTAGCAACCACAGGTCGGACAAAATATAGATACACCATCTAAGATTCCAGGTTAAGATAAAGTACCTCAGCACATTGCAGATACAACCCTAGAGCCAGTTCAGGTACTGGTATACTTGACAACGACTCAATTATCTACAGTAAAGATGAGATATTACTCCCATCTATTATTAAAAGGTTGAAGTAGGTAATGACAGCAGAAAAGAATCACAAAGAAATTTCCAGTTGAAATAGCAGTCAGAAGATCTCTATCAAGATAGCTATGGTCGACCTAAAAGCAACAGTTGGATGCATCCAAATACGAGAAAATTGAGGGGAAAGATTTAAGTGAACTTTACCTATGAAGTGGAGCATAGAAATTTTATTCAAAGGAATCAATTATAGGTGTTAGAAGGATATCAGAACCAAAATGAGATAATATGGAACAGCCAAAGCAAGGTCAATGGCCATGATACAAGCCAAAGAACAACATAAAATATATGAATGAATTGCAAGGCAAACCACTAGTACCTGTGTCACTATCTGAAAGATCTTCTTTGGTGTAGTTGATGCCTCATTTCCAGATACACTTTCATCCTGACCTTCCAGTCGCCTTACCAACTGAAGAAGACATAGAAACATCAGATAGTGCAAACACATCCCCCTCACTTTTTAAAGCATTCTGAAATTCTTTTCCCCTCCCTCCCTCCCCCTTGCTAGCTTGGGATGTTACATGGGGTAATATCACATATTTCAGAATCAATGCATCCATTACAAAAAGCCATGGAAAAAGTATACAGCTCTAAATTCTAATGCTGTCACTCCCGCCTCTTTCCCAATCTAGATCTCCAATCACAAACAGATACTAAAAAGTTGAAACTAGCAATATCTCATCATCAACGAAGCACCAGAATTTCTGTACTACTTTGTAACAACTGACCATTATATGAATGGAAAAGAAATTTTGGGATCAGTGATGCAGTACTTTTTGCATTGAAATTTTTATTCAACTCGTCTTTAGTTTCTTGAGGAGAAAAACAGACTAATTCAATTGCAAAATTCTCAATTTCACAATTGCCCATCCTATTCATCCTCTGAAGCCCTTGCTCAACCCATCCATTCAGAAGTGTATCGATTCCATTTCTTTACAAGCTACCTCTATCGCATGAGCTTATTAACAGCCACTAGCACATCCTCCACTACTCTCAATTCAGCCCCCGACACAATCCTACTATAAACAATATGATAATTTTAAAAAATCTTGCCACAAGATATCAACAACTTCCATAAGTTCTATCCTCCATATCCATGGATTGCCACTTATCCTCACCGTACTTCAAAACAAAGTAGCAACCTTTTCAAATGAAAATCGGCCTCCAAGAAAATATCCATGTACAGACTTTTCAAATACCAACCATGATGATGATGATGAATTCATGAAAGGATGATAAATTTAAACCATAGCAACAAAGTTAATACATAACACATCATAAATGTTGTGGTGGGTGGGTGGGTGGGTGGTGACTCTAGTTCAGTGTTGACCTTGGTGACCACATAAATCAGGATCAGAGAAGGTTGGTCCTGCAGGCTGAATGCAGGGTTAGGTTAAATGAGGTAAAGGAGAACTCAAGGTTAAGAACAAATGGAGGCCCAGCTGACGCAAGTGGCAGAAATTGGTGAAGATGAGTGAATGGAGGCACATGATTATAATTGCGCAAACTGTAACATTCCTGGAAGTTCATTTTGACTAGAGTTCTAAAATAAGTCACATCTCCAACATCCCATTTTGGGCATGTTCCAAAGATTTTGGAACTTTTTCTCAGATACATGCATTTTCATCAAATCCGTACAGATATATAGAATCATTTATCGTAATTTAAAATGTCATTTCATACACAGTTTTAATTCTAAAACTGAAGCCAAATTCTACCTTAATGTGTCATACAGGAAATAACATGAAAATTTTCACCTCGTGATTCTTGTGGGACAACTTATCCATGTTTTGGATGAAAAGGGTGTAACAAAACATTGCAGTAAACTCAAGAATTCATGCTCCTTTTGGAGATGACAAGATCCTAACTCTAGCCCCTTTATCCCCGTCGATACTGCCTCTTAATAAACAAAAGGGCCATATCAACAAACACGTGGTCAAAAAAGAGCTCCCATTGTTGTCCCAGGAAACATATACTTCCAAACAACCTGGCTTTTAACCAATGAAACATTAAATTCTGTTCTGCTGACACCTCACAAGTAGACCTTTGTACTCAACATTCTAGGTAGCAGTAGAGCAAATGCCATTTCTCATGAAACTACATGACCATATTTAGCTGGTGAAATTTATGTAATTACATACTAGAAAACCTTACCTTTAGAATAAATTATGTCTTGATGCTCACAGGCTAATCTTGACTAAAAGCTCGCAAGTACAACAGTTCACAAGTTTGAAAACACCAATCTCTAGGACACTATGTGGGAATGCATTCCTCATGTCAACTGGTTGTCGTTTGTCACTAAGTAATCGCGATAACATAACATGTTTTCATGCTTCTCTAAACCAAGAACAGACTGCATTACTATAGATGAACAGGAGCATCCATCAATGCATACATTGATCCTACGCAGTGTTAACCTATGATCATTGTCAGATGGCTTCTAATCTTTGTGCTCAGTAGGATCAAGTATAAAATAGGAAAATTAATAAGATGAAAAACTGATATACCTTTAGGGAACTGAAGATAAGTGGAGGGACCGTAAATGGAAGCCTCGTTCTTCCCCCAGTCAAAATATGCTTCCTCACAGTATGGATGATCTGAAACTCAACCAGCATATAACTATCATGAAATGGAAGCAGCAAATATAGACAATTTTGCTATACAGTTACAGTCAAGTCAACTTCAACTAAAAACATATACAGGAAAATCATTTCCAGGAACAGCGTAAGAAGATAATACACTGAATCAAGAAGAGTCTATACGCTGTTAAAATAAAGGAAACACAAGAATGTGAAAGAAAAGGCTAATAATCAATAAAAATGAGAACAGTGACAAAGAGGGGTAAATTCTAAGCATGTTGTCTCACCATATGGATTATGGATTTACTTCAAGTTGATTTGAATGCAACTGAGGTCTGATACTTCTATGCCAATTCAATATTATTTAAAAATATTAGGTTATTATCTGTGTGAAGTTCAACATTATCAGTAAACAAAAATTACAGTCAATGTGATATTGTCATATATGTAATCTGTTATAGGTTTAAACAGTGATAAGGCAATAGGCCTGAGGCCAACTGGCAGCAAAGGACGCTTGCTCAGTCTTAAATGTTCTTGTCATGCCCATTCCTAATGCAAATGCATCAGTGGAGCACTCAATAGCGATAAATGAGAAAAGCTTGGATGGCACATGCCACTTAATCACTAGTTCACCACTTAATCAGGTAAACAATGTAACTGATAGGGTTATGTACCTACCCTGAGGTGATATTGGGGAAAAATTGATCAAAAATACAAAACTGGCAACAAATATTGATCAACAGTACTTACAGTACCAATTACTCAGAATGTGCTTTCATATGATAACGTGGTTAAGCAGATTATAGATAATTGGTTGTTTATATCTATATTTTTTAATTATAAAGATGCATAAAATGTCATTTTTAATCCTCAATTACATAGGAATAGATTATCCTGAAAAAATACTGATACTATATACAACCTGAACGCCACTAAGTTTTTAAGTCATGATGCAATAGCAGGTATATATGTAGGGGTATTTTAGGAAAAAGAGGAAAAACGAAAGAAAGCCACTTTGCAGTTCAGATTAGAAATACGTCCCCTACCACTTGTCAACGACGGAGCATTTTTGGTCAAACAAAGCTTTTGTAGTAGACCCCCATGTCATAGGAGGGTCTGACATTGTATATTTGCCAGTCATAGAACTGCAGACTCATCTCAAAAATTGTTCTAGCTTCCTGATGAGCTCTTCTAATTTTTTTCTGACCTTTCCATGCTGACACACCAACTTGACTTTGTGTCAGAAAAGAAGGATAAGTGTTTGCAATGCTTATTCAGGCACCACATGCAATATTTGAACAATTGAAATAGCCTCAATATGAGATGGCCTTTGCAGCCTATATGGTAATTAAGAATGGAGAATCACCCACGACTTCCACAATAGTCCACATTATCAAGATCGAGATTCTGTCTCTTTAGCAATGTGTGTTTACATAAATATATGTGTGTGTGTGTCAAATCATCAACCCAAAAGAAACTAAAAATTTCAAACTGTAGTAGTGTGAGCAAAAATGGGGGTGGCTAACTACAGAATACACTGCAGGATGGGCGCTCGGTTCCTAGTATGATGAATTTTCGCCACTGAGATCAGCGAATTACATAATTGGCATTGCTGACTGGATTCACTCATTGATTTATCTTATTCTTCAGATGTTTATATAAATTTCATTTTTCTTGGTCGGGAGCCTCATGAACTCAGGGGGTATGGGTGGTCCTTCTGAATTGCAAAATTTGCAATGCTGAAAAGGAGAAGAAAAGAATTTGAAACCTTTCCAGTTTGATTATAGAGGGCAACAAGAGAAAAAGGATAGCTGCAGAGGTACCCGTCCATCTGATTATCTCTTTGGAGTTGGAAACATATGAGACAAATGTAAAGCTAAACTTAAGCACAGATACCAACTTATACAGTACATATCAGATTTGCAATGATAGAAAAATTATGAGAAGACCTTACATCAATTTTTGGCTAGCACTGTAATTGAAAAGTCAACAACAAAACCAAACACTACCACAAAACAGAAGTGGTGGGTCACTGAAAATAGTGGTTACCTTCGACATCTCTTCTGGATCATCACTATGGAGCATTTGGATAAGACGTGCAACAGAATTCTGTTCCTCTTTGAAGTCCTCTTCATCAAGCTGATAATACAAAACAAAAAATGTACCTCAGAGCAAAACGGAAAGATAATGAAATAAAGAAAGAAATGTTGGTAAAAGCCACATATAACTCGATAGCAAACATCTTCCAGTACCTCATCATGAAGATCTTCATCTAAATCTCTAATGAGTCCCTTTATCAATTCAAACAATGCATCCACCTGTAGTACCAAAAAACTCCATGTCAAACAGGAAGCTAAACTTCAACCAACTAAAGCAGATAACAAAAACACATACCTTCTCAGCAGTTGAAATGCGAGTCTTGTTTTTCATTATATTTTGAATGATAACATTGGCCATCTCTTTATTTGTTCGAGCATTTAGATACTCCATGACACGGGGATAATTCGACAGCTTTAGTGCAGTGTCTATATCTTTATATTTCTCAAGTGGAGCACTTAGGAGTGCGACAATCTGTTTTGTTGCTTGCCTATCATCAAGCTTTTCTTTTCCTGAAACTTTCTTTACACATGCTCCCTGCAGGAAAGTGAGTGGCCTCTGGCTGGGTGACAATGATATATTAAGAAAACAAAAAGAGTTCCTATTTTCACATTATGAACACCTGGTAAGTCACAAAGAAATTCTACCACACACCAAGGGTGTAAGTGAAGAGCAAGATTACCTTCATAGAGGAAAGTTGTTTAATATACTTATAAGTCATAAACACGCAATACAGCAAGAGGATAAGTGAAAAGCAAGATTATTTTTCAGAGAGGATATTTTAACAATATAATGGTGACAAACTCGAATCTTCTATAAATTAGCAGAGAGATTAGAAAGTGTCCGCACAACATTTTTCACAGGCCTCACGGAACTAGAATAAGAAGAAACTAGGTAGCATTTTACAGTTTTAATTGAACTATTGGCCATATTTATCTCCTGCATGGTGGATAAGGGGCAGCTGGAAGTGGCTTTTCTATATCTTCTAAAGCATGGCGCACTGGGTTTTGAAAGAATAAATGAGAGAGATGCAACTATACACTTGACTCGTCTTTAGATAAATCCACTCCATGATATTGCAAAGCAACAATGTTTATGCAAATCATACAAGATATCTATACATGCAACTGGATCAGACAATCTAAGAAATTTTTGCAGGTATCATCAAGCCAAGCAGGGTTAACATTTAACAACACTCAAGAAGGATACAAGGCAAGACAGAAACAGAGATGACGTACACTAATCCTAGAAGATATTACAACAAATAAAAGAAGCTTACCAGAATTTGGTCAATATAATCAAGCCTATCTGGATGTACTTGTAGAGTAAATGTCAAAAGAGAAGCATATAATGTCACAACTCCATCAATAGGCATATTTTCTTGTGCTTCTATCACCTGCATTCAAGAACTGACACCAGTTGGAGGGGAAGAAATACCAGAAAACCAAAGACCACAAGTTTAAACATGCACCAAAATGGGAGTCAGATGAACAGGATAGGACTTTTCTATATGCATATAGTTATAGGTATTGAGTGACTCAAAACATCTAAAGGTCAAGAAATGCATACCCAAAACCGATGCAATATATGTGTCTGAAGATTAGAAACCATCACAATAACCTTCAAATGATACAATTTGCAGAAAGCATAACCAAAAGTAAATCAAGTAACTAAAGCGGAGATGCTGTCCTCATGAGTCATGAGCACATGTGCTTATATGAAGAACACACAACTTGCACTGAAAAGACCTCATGGCTGCATCAAGGACAATTTTACATGCTTTGCTTCCTAATAGTTTGTTCTACTTCTCATACAATGAATGTCACAGAAGTCATGTACTGTGCATAGTCCAAGACAACTCAAGGAAACTTTATACAGCCACAACAGCTTTGCATTTCAATCTCCACAAGTGTAAGATAATAAGGAGAAAATCTACACAAACAAAGAAATCATAGTCATCATCACCAACATAATAATACTTGTGAGATTTATCAGATCTTGAATTTGAATTCTTCTAATTAGAGTCATTACCATTTCCAATCAGTTCAACTTTAAGTACAAAGACAATAATGAAAGCAAGTACTGAAAAATCCGAAGACTCAAACCATCATCAAGAAGTTCTTAAGATCTTTGAATTTCAAAAGGAAAATGAGAAGATTTACCTTGCCTATGGCGTTGTTCAGTTTTGCAAAAGCTTCTACTTGAAAAAATTCAGGTAAGACCTGCAAAATGGAACTCATAAGGAACCATGCTTGCACCAGATTTCACAACATTCTATCCATTACTTACTTCTGCACCAGAAGCAGCATAATTTGAAAGCCTTTCCATTAGTCGAGCAAGCACTGTTTTTACATCAACAGAAGGCTGTGGAAAAGCATGCAGAAAAGCTACAGAAGTTCAGCAAGATAAGAAATACAAAAAGAAGACAAATAAACAGAGAATGAAACAAAGCTTTAGGAATAATAGTAATACTGTTAAAAAATGTACCTACCTGAAGTTGAGGGCAGGCATTCAATAAGGTCTCAAGAGTCTGCAAATGGTATTCATCAGGGAAGACTTGAATTATGCAATCCATCAAATAGTATTGAGCAAGCTCATCCTTGCAGTTAACAACCTGAAGCCCATAAAGGTGCATATCATCAAATTACAAGTACAGAAACAGTATGAAATCAGCTAAATTAAGTCAACAAATTACTTGCTCCAACACTCTGGGAAGCACAATTTCCTTGTACATCTCAAGGTCAACACCCTCAATCTGGCTGAGAACATGAAGGTTCTTACCAACCTAACCAAAATGAGATGAACAAAACAAGACTCTGTGAGTACACCCAATCAATGATAAAGAACTCAATAATTATGAAGGGGATTATTACAAGATCGCGTAGCTCGCTCCTTTCCTTTTCCCTCTTCTCCTTTTCACGAGCAGGTCCCTGAAAATAGACCAACCAATGGCAAGGCAGAGTTTAGTACCAGAAAGTATAAATACTCCAAATTCAAAACAGAAAATGCCTGCATTTACATGAATCTACTCTCATTACCTACTTTTAGTTTCATGACAACAACAGAAACAAAATTGATAAATGAAACAATACTGGATCTTCCTATTTTTCGTCGTACCTGATGTTGCATTCTAACCCAAAGCTTGTTCATCTCTGTGAAATTTTGGAGCACAAACTCCACAGAATCCATAACGGTATCAGCATCCCTATAGGAGTTAGAGGAACGTTTAAGCAAATTTGGTCCATCCAGAGTACTAAAAACATGATTCATCAATAATAACAAGCATAGACAGTAGAAATTACCAAATTAACAAAAATATAGACCCACCTCTCAGAAGATATATGGAAAAACATTTTAGTATATAATTACAAATGTACTAACAGATCCAAACAGATGTTTAGTGCACACTTTTCAAGATTACAGGGAATAATAATATTTTTCAAAATATCCATGCCGACCAATCTGAGAAGAGGATGATATGCATATATATACAAACATTATGTTCAATTTAAACCCTAGAATCAGGACTTGATTCCTAGAACATAGCTATTAATCATAAACTCAGAAAATCATGCTATCCAAAGAATCAGCTCTATAGTCACCAACAAGTAATAATAGATGTGCAAAGCCATCCTCAACTGGTTTCTTAGACTCCCTGAAGATCAAAAAATCAGGCAAATAACAGAAACTGCAATAATTTCAATCCTACATCTAACATAATTACACCAAGCGATATCATAGTTATCATTGTTTCTAATGGAAGACAAACTTAATAATGGATGTACAGAAATTAAACTGCTGAAATGTTTTCCTCTAAGGTTTATGTCTGTTCAATGAAATTAGTGTAAGTATTACTTTGAAAAGCAAGCAGACATGCAAGGGGTAGAAGTTGTCAGTGCCGCATACAGCAAAATGTAAAACTGAATCCAAGGTCAAGACTCAAAAATGCCATGTAGATGACTCTTGAAACAGGAAAGGAGAATGTTCAACTTATAGCTCCGAAGAAACTTTTACTGGTCCTCATACTGATTATCCTTGAAGCTAAATCATAGAAAAGCACATAATATCCTTACCCTTCGTACTCAGAGCCAATGTCAGGCAATTTATCCCTACTGACTTGAGACAGGTAACTCCTGAGAAAGAGCCCACGTAGAGGATGCTGGATACCACGACACATTTCTACAAGATCTTTAAGAACATCATTTGCTGGAGCTTCTTTCGATTTTATGTAGACAGATCCCACGGTACAGAGCAAATATCTAAGAGAAAGAAAAATGGAAGAAGAAGAATGAACAACTCCATCATGTGGACATAGTGTAATAAAATGCAAGCTGTCTTAGAGTGACAAAAGCTCCATCATGACTTGCTGGCGACTAATTGGAGTCAAGAATAGCATCTCTACTTTCAGTGGTTAGCAACACACATCTACCTTCACAAACCCTGGGATGCTGACAGTTCATGCATTTATATACCATCTTTTGAACAGATTGTCAAACTGAAAAAATTATCCAAGTGCTTCTCATACCCAAGGGATGCGTAAAGATATGATAAGATATTTGAATCTCAAGTGTGTGCATATGCCTTTCATCAGGAACTTAAAAATTAAAACATAGAGGAACTGCAAAAGCAAAGACAGCACCATCACTTGCATGATACTCCTTTAAACAGTCTGTGTGCCCTTCTGCCAACACTAGCTTCTAAACTTGAAGTAGGCAAGCAGTTGTATAGAATGCAAATGCAAATTCCCACAGTAAAGAAACCTCATCGTAAAGATAACGAAACATTTTAGCAAATGAACAACAATAGTTTAAAAAATGTGATCCCATACAGTCTCGGCAAGATGTTGCCAGCATGCTGCACAAGCTCATAAAGCTCGACAATCGAGCAACCACGACTAGTCTCCTCCTTGAAAAAGAGCTCCAATTTCCTCAGTTCATCAAATGCCCGCATATCTAGACACCAAATCAAATTTTTGAGATGGTGAAGCAAAAATCCAAGCAGAATCAGAAAATTGGAACCAGCCACGCTTTAATTACACACAAAGTTCGTAGTATTTGTGAGGAGAGAGCCTCGAAGTCCGGAGCTCTGAGAGCATCTGAGCAGAATACTTAAGAGCGTCCTTCAAATTGTTCGAATCCTAAAATTGAAAACGAATTGCAACTCAAAAACTAGGGTTTAACTGAACCGCAGAAAAATACACAAAAGAAGAACAAATAGATGCAAGTACGAGAGCGCGATGCATGTAGAAGGCGTTCTGTTGAAGGCCGGCGATCCCGGCGGAGAGCCATTTCTCTTCATCTTCAACTCCGTCAGCGATCATCCTCCCTCTCTCTCTCTCTCTCTCGCTCTCTGTTCTTGGATCACACCTCAACAAAGTAGCAGGGCGAAATGGGAAAAAAAATGTAAATAAACAAAAAGACAAAAATATTAAAAAGAAAACACATAGTTATGTATTAGTTGACAGTATTACATGTTTTTTTCTATATACACTATTATACTACTTGCCGGCATTATTCCTTCTTCTAAAAATTATTGTGTTACGTTGTCTTTGCTTGTGCATAATAAATAATTTTTTATATTTAAAATCAAGTAAAATTTATTTTAACATATGAGTTTTGCTATTTATGTCATTTTAATAGTTAAGTAATTACAAATAACTCAATTAATACTAGAATTTCACTATTAATAATATTCTGATATTTAAATAATTACATATGACTTAGTCAGTATTGAGTTCACCATTAATATCACTTTGGTACTCAATATTTTTTATTTTTCTATTATTATTTTATATATTAGTTATTTTATCCTTGGATATTAAAATAAAAAATAATAAATATCTAAGAAATTTTTGCATAAAGTTCAATCGATATATTTTATCTTAAATTCTCAAAAATGTGATAAGTACTCTGCTCGTATGTGTATTTCTCCTTCATTGCTTGTTGAATAAGTTAAAATCCTATAGGTCATGTTTACTTTAATATATGGGATAAATATCCTAAATAGTATTTTTGGATTTTCATGTGGATTAGTTGGTAAGTGACTCATTTGTAAGTCGTTTACTGGTTTCAGTTTGATTTTGATTATATGTATGACTATTGCTAATATATGTTTATTAGGTAAGGAGAATATGGTTGATAGTGTGGTCAAATTACTTAATTGTCTTAATGAAAGACAAAATTGAATTTCTTGTCAATCCATCAACTTTATAGATTTGCGTGCTATCCCATTCTTCATTCCCATGTTTAGTTTTTGTTCATACACCGATTCACTTGCAACAAACATATACCCGGTTGTTTAATTTGCCAGATGCAAGGAATGTCGATAATTATTCCTTATAGAAAAGTAACGTAATTCAAGTTTAGTGTCTGCTTTCATGGTTATCTGTTATCTTTTGGCTTTGTTTATATTTTGATAAATCTATTATACAAGAACATATGATGCGGGGCGATGCTGGAGCTGCGATAAAAAAACAGAACCAGTGTGATTAATACTGAAATTTGGCATAGGAACTTCGAATGGACAACATATAAGAATTTGCTATCGCTCAAATTTGCTTCAAGCTATCGAGATTTTCTTTTCAAGAAACAGATAAATAAGTATCAACCAATATCAGACCCTTTGAAGGAGAAGAGCACTCTTCAAATACGGAGAGTTGTTGAAGCTATTAAATAAGTGTGTCAGGTACATTAATTGCACGTGACAAAAAAAAAAAAAAAAGATGTAATTTTCATAAGAAATCGGGGTAGGGTGCGAATTTCATGTGAAAAAGTTAAGGATATGAAGGGGAGCAAATAACAATCCCAACTGGATTGTGCTTTTCAGATCCTAATCACCCAAAAATGTTCTTAATTATAATCAACCAAATAAGCAGTCTAATATGGAGCCAACCACCTAAATAATGCGCTGCCCAAATCATTATTAAACACACTATTAATTAGAATTATTCAGGATATCACTCATTATATCCCTAGTTTACATGACCACTGTGTATTGCTATTAGGAATAAGAGCATCCTATTGTATCACTTTGACTTGAGCCGAAAGCGCGTGAGAATTGGTGTATACATTTACTTGCTTTGTTGAATTATTTTTTATTTGGGTAAATTATAACCACCTCCCCTGAAGTTTGGTATAATTACAAATACCTCCTCGTTGTTTGAAAAATTATAAATACCCCCTGATGTTTGATAAAATTATATAATTTTTGGATGGAGGTATAGAAATTTCAACTTTGCCCTTACTGTATTTTTTTATTTAAAAAAAATTAAAATCTTACAAAAATATTGAATGAGATGGATGAAAAATTTTTAAAAATTATAATAAAAATTATCGCCTTAGTCGATAAAAAAAATATTTAAAAAAAAATAAATAAAATTATAATTTTTAATTCATAAGGGTATTTTGATCAGTTCACTATAAAAAATGGATAGATTGGGGTAATTGTTAGATGGTCGTTAAAATTAGGGGATATTTGTAATTTTTCAAACAACGAGTGAATATTTATAATTATGACAAACCTCAGGGGAGGTAGATGTAATTTACCCTTTTTATTTAGAGTGTTTGGTGAGTGATGTGGTGTTTTCTCTCATGGCTGTGCTGGAGGTCATCCACCGTGTAACCATTGCCTCATCAACACCCTAATTTCGTGAACATTTTAAAGATCGGACTAAAATGCATAAAAATCCCGCCTGCTTTAAAAATAAGATGAAAGTTTCTTGTATTTTTTAAAATATAGTTTAATCGTCTATCTCTGTTAAATGTAATTACTGGTGCTAATTTTTTTTTACAAAATGACCGTTATACTCTTATTTAGTATATATTATTTTTTATTCTAATAACCGTTGGATCTGTATTGATTATACAAAAATTATTAGATCTAATCAATTAATTTTTACTGTAGGATCATATATTTAAAAAAAATCAAGAATTCATATTTTATTAATTTTAAATATATATTGTAAAAAAATTATTTAAAAAATTTAAATAAAATTAACCCATCCCCCACCCCCACCCAAATTGCCCTCTCCATAGTCCACCCTGCCAACCTGTCGCCACCCTGGGGCAATGACAACCGCGACCGCGATGCCCAGATTGGAGGCTATTGCGACATCGTTGTATCCCATAACAACAATTTTGGGCGCGGTCGCCCAAATTGCATCCATTGTCCTCATTATATATATATATTTTAATTTTGATTTTAAATTAACTAAAAATTATATTAATTAAATTAAAAATAATTATTTTTTAATATATTTAACTAAATAATAATTTAAATTATTAATATTTTATAACTTTTATAATTATTAATATTTATATTAATTAATATATTTTAAATTTGAAAATTGAATTTACTGTAGAAATTTTTATACTGTGGTGTTAATTTAATATTTTAATTTAAATAATAAAACTTAAAATTTGTATATTTTTATCATATTTTAAAGTAAATATATTAAAAAAATATAATTTATTTTTTTAGATATATAAAAAATACAAATAAAATCACTCAAAATAAGTAAAAGATGTACATGTAAAATATAAAAACACCATGAAAGTATTTTAATAAAAAAACCAAAAAAATAAGATCAAAAGCAACTAAAAACCCCCAAACGCGCAATGAGCGCGTGTAACGCACCTTCCGTTAAATACTAACGAAAATGATGATTTTTGCTGACTTTTACAAAATACGAGTGTTTTTAGCCATTTTGAGAATACATAGGAGTTTTTAACTATTTCAACAAACACATAAAAATATAATACGGTTTAGCCTAAAGATGGCTCTGCTGGAAACAAGCGTTGCAACAGTGGATCTTCTATAGGTAGTGTTTTGCTGAGAAGTCTTCCACCTCTAGGAAATAAGCAAAAAGGTTTATCCATAGAGTCAAAATCTTGCAAACTCATGCCTTGTCCTCCTCAAGTCTTCATTGATGACTTATATGTGAATGCACATTTTTTCCCACCTTGGAATATCTTCTCTTCTACCTACTGGAGATGTAGGACTGGAGCTTCTAAAGAATTAGCCTGACATCACTCTAGCGAATGCTTTGGCCAGGGTAAGTTGTTTGTTGGCAAATATTCAAGCAACCCTTTAACATTGAAATCTTTCTGAAAAAAAATATAGTATCAATTGCATTTCCTGTAATATAAAAAAAAAAATCCCTCAAAACCAGGTTGATCTGGGGGTTGTGTGAATGTTGTTCATAACATAAGGATGATTTTTTTATATTTAAATTTTCATATGGAACTTTTTGATATATTTCTATATCACCGGAATCAAAATAAATTTAACTCGTTGTTTGTTGGTTGGCTTGTCTCCCTACCCCAAGTTATTCTTGAGGTAGCAATCACCTCACTAAACTAATTAATATAACACTATTCTGGTTAAGTAATTGCTTGAACAAAATTGTGTCTCATGCCAGTTTTATTTATATTGCTTCCAATGTATTTCAGTATTTTTGCATCTTACATTGTTTCGTTTTATTTAAATGACAGAAAAATGGAAGTGGTAGGGGAGGGGGAGGGGGAGCAAAGAATAATATTTTTCAGGGTAAATTGCATAAAACCCCCCTGTTTTTTATTTTTTTAGCTAAAAACCCCCTGTGTTAATTTTATAGGCAAAAAAACCCGTGTGTTTTTCAAAATTATTGACACTCTCCCCCTCTGTTAGTCAAAATTAAAGGCATTAGAATTTTTAATAAGTTGACCGTTATACCCTTGTTATTGTAGCCATTGATTATCAATACCTTAAAATGAACGGCGGCGACGCACTGGGCAACAGCGAGGTCGCCCAGATCTGGGCTACCTCACCGTCGCCTTCCGCAAGCCAAAAGGGGCGACGGCGCAGCGAACTCGCCGTCGCCCTGCTCAAGAAAGAAGGGACGACGATGCAGTCGCACCCCGCAAAGGGGCGTGACCCGGAGCAATGCTACCTCGGATCTGGACGGCCGCAGGCGACCTCGCATCTGTGCGAGGTTTTGGGCACCATTCTTCTCCATCGGCGACGAGGCGGCCGACGGAGAAGAAGACATTTATAAAAAAAAAAAAAAAAAGAATTAATCGCCCCAGACTGGACGGCCACCAGGCGTCATCGCCTCTGTGCCAAGGTTCTAGGCGCCATGGTCGCTCGTTGCCGAGTCGTCTTCTCCGTCAGCGACGAGGCGGCCGACGGAGAAGAAGACGCCAAACTTTTTTTTAAAAGAATAAATAATTATGTACAAATAATTTAATTTTTTAAAAGTTAAAAATAAAAAAAAACAGTTTTTTAGTTTAGATATTTAATTAATATATTTTATAAATAAATAAAATATATTTTTATGTTTAGTTAATACGTTTTGTGTATTTTTATATTTAGTTAATGTATTGCATAAATAAATAAAATTAATTAAAATAATATTACTAAATAATACAGTCATTAATCAATAATATATAATTTACTAAAATATATCTAAACTAAAATAGTGATTTTTTCATATATATCAAACAAGGGGTGTAATAGACATTTGCAAATATAAATAATATCAAAAAGTGCTAAAAAAGAAGCCCACTCTCGTTTTGGGCGTGTGAAATGGAGAGGGGTTTTTTGTTGTATTTTAGATAACACGTGGGTTTTTTTGCCTATTAATATAACACATGGGGATTTTACGCTATTTTTCTAAAACACAGGGGGTGTTATGCAATTTACCCCTATTTTCAATCAAATTGTTTGGTATAGTTGTAAGGGGAATAAATCTCAAATATTCTTTTTGGTACGGGAAAAACTGATTGAGAAGAAAATACTAATTTTGTAATTTTATTGAATAACCCTTCTCTTCATTTTATATCAGAAAATAAATATTATACTAATATAATTTTAGAATATAAAAATTTAAAAATCTTATTAATAACAACATTTTAATAACAATAAGAATATTTTTTATTAATACAAATATTCATCAAAATGAGTATTGTTTATTTATTTTAAATAAAATAAAATTACTAGCAATATTTTCAACTAACGGATTCGAATTCAAACATCAGCACCTTTGTTGATATCAAAAACAACTTTGGAGTATATATATATATATATATATATATATATATATATATATATATATGTATATATGGATAATAGAGTAAATAAAAATAAAAAATATACATTTTTTTTTGTTTTTTTTACATTATATACTTCCACATTTCTGCCCAATTTTGTACGAAAACAAGATTAGGCTCCAGAAGAGTTTCATGTAGATCAAGTTTTAATTCGCTTCCATCTCTTCCTCCTAACAAAACACAAAATCATCTTTTATTCGTTCATTTTTACTTCCACTTCTCTTATTCATCCACCCCCAACGAAACACACTCTAAAACAAAAATTATTTCTTTACTAGAAAAGAAAAAGTATTTATAATTTAAAATAAAAAGTAATAAATTCCTTAAAAATTTAAATTAAAAAGTTTTACAAGTTAGTAGAATAGATACACAACAAATATTAAAAATACAAAAATATTTTGCCAATTTGAATTAAAAAATATTTTTCAGCTGACTAACTAGACGTTTTGACTCTTTTGGATAATTGTTCATCATGTATACTTATTCAAAAATCGAGGAAAAATGAATAAATGGAATTTTATTTTATTTCTAAAAGAAAAATATTAAAAAAATAATATGTAATAACTCGTTTTTATCTAAAAGAATTCAGATTAAGTATTACTAACTCTTATAAGAAATTAAGAAAAACTTGTAACTTAGGGGCTACAGGGTTTAAGTGTATTTGTTTGTGCCGCTTGGGATTGAATTGTATTTAACCTCAACGATGTAATATATACGAGTTATTGTGTATAAAAGCTAAAGCCGTCAATGAGGTCTACTGCATAGTATGAATTGTTGTCTAATACTCATAATTATATTTTTTTAAATTAATCAAAGTTCATCGCTCTTGCCTAAAATCTTGCTAATTTAGAGTTCTAACACTCATCACTCTAAGTTTTGATATACATTATGATTCCGCAATTCTAATGCATCAAGTGCTAATTTGCCAAATTATATATAATGTTATTTAGGTCGTCTTAGATTTTGATTTATCAAATTAAAACCTTTCACATGCCTACATCAGCATTATATAATAATTTTATTTGTTAATATTATCAAAATAAATCAATTGGAGGCAAATATAGACTTTTTTCAATTTTGTTGTTAATATCAGCAAATTCGATAAATTTTGAGAGACTGCTTTGATGGACGGAAGCAAATTTCAGAGGTACTAGATATATTTTCTCAAATCACAAGGTTTACATGTAATTACACAAAAGATTAAGAGAAGAAAATGTAATTATCCCTAATAATTATTAATTCGTAGTTTATTATTAAATGAGAGCACTTTCCTAATGTCTCATTTTTTGGTTTTTTTTTTTCTCCCTCTTTTCATAATCGTCTCGTTTTCAATTAAAACTAACTTTAACTTCTTATAAATTCTTTTATGCTTTTAACATTTTTAATTTTTTAAATTTAGATTAAAATTAAAAAAATAAAAATTATAATTGTGCACACTCAATTAGTATTTTGTATGGCAAATGACCACCTCTTTCTCCCTTTTTTGTAAATGGGGATTGATTGAAATTTGTGAAATGTAGATGAAAGTTCGGTATCTGTTTATAATTTTAAATAATATATGGGTGAACAAATAATTATACAAAACCTGAGGGGTGGTGAATGTAATTTACGTGTTTTCTTGTCGCGAATAAAACTCGAGAACCTGCCCGGAATTTCCTTTTGCGCTCAATTGTTGAACAAACAGAACTGCTCCAACACGTTTGGCACAGAAACAAACCAAATTTTTGCTAGGTTGAAAGCGATCAGATCTCATCAAAACTCACAAGGAAGAAGATGCAGCAGCAAACTGACACCACGGCCTCGTCCTATTACCACCAATACTATCAGAACGCCACGGCTGCCGATCCTCCGCCGTTCAATGCCGTTTCCGCCGGCCCTTACGCCTCCGCCCCTCCGGTGACGGTTTCACCTTCCGATTACTCCAATTTCCCGTCCACTTACCCGTCCTTTCCCCCGAACCCCGAACATGTCCCTAACCCTCCTCAATATTCTTTCCCTCACCTGCACGACGTTTCTCAACATCAAAATTTGTACCATCAAAATCAAGCCCCTGTAAAATACGATTATGTGATCCCCACAAACCCTAGCCCTAACACAGAACCCAAGTATGATCCCTCATACTCCTTGAATTATTCATATGGCGCTTCAGCGGTGCCGTATCATGGGAATATGTATGAAAGCAATGTGGATTATGGGGGAGATCAAGGATTATATGATGGCGGCATTTACAAATATAATGGTGGTCAAATTGAGTCTTCTTATGGGGGGAAAGGAGGCCGATCGTCGGACTCTGCAAGCGACAGTGGTGTGATGTTTGATGATTATGGCAGGCCAATTAGTGTTGCTGCAGGAAAAGAGCCTAGTGGATACGGGAATCCTTTGCCTAAGATTGTCAAGGCGGTTCCAAAGGTAGAGGATTCTGAGGATGTTAAGAGTGGTATCCAAAAGTTCCGAGTCAAGGTGTTGTCTGAAGGGTTTGGTCAGACTGATATGGATGTTCTTTGTCAGGTATGTTAGATTTGCTGGTTGGTTCTTCTGTTTTGCTTTATTAGATTGTTCTTCCTTGTCAACCATGGATGTTAAATTGTTACTTGGTTTTATACTCTGCACAATCATGGATAAACACATTGCTTGTACACAATTTCAATTTTACTGATTGCCAATGAGTAGACAGTGGGCATAGTGCTTAACAGTTTCTAGTACAGTTGAGCATCTTATGGCGGTAATCTGAATACAACATGGTGTTGTGTCCATTAGGGAGTGATATGTGCTCTATGTTTATTTGTGATGTCTAAAGCTGCCTTTCTGAAGTGAGTGTTTTGGTAATTCCATCTAATTATGTTAATTTTTTAAAATTGATTTTAGATTGGTCTGGATGGGATTCGGTTTTTGGATCCAGCAACTAGTCGGACATTAAAAATATATCCACTCGAGACAGTGACTAGATGGGAGGTAAGTTTGTGAACAATGCATATTAGTTGATGCATTTTCAATTTTTTCCATGAGAGATTATTTTGGGGCTTATCCTATTTCTATGCAGGTGTTAGATTCATATATCTTTGCATTTTGGGCCAAAACCAGTGTTGATCCAGAACCAAGGCGGATTAGGCTGAAATCAAATAGTTATACGACAAGCAATATCCTGGACACTGTGACAGCAGCCAGCATACAGGTTGGGAGATTACGTTGAATCTTATTGCTTATCTTATTACAATTCTTGCTGCAAATCTTCAATGTCTTGTTTATTGATTATGGTGCATGCATGTCTCAGTCTTTTAATCTGTTTTGTGATTGACTGAGAATCTAACGCTAAACCTTATCTTTGTTTCACATGTCTTCTAGTATAGAATGATTCGTAATAGCTGGAAGGCTTCTGATGTTGTTACAGAAGTACTAGGTTCTGGAGTAGAACAATTGGATTTTGCACTCTATGCTAGATGCTAGCCTTTTAGCACTCCTCTCATTGCTCTATGATTTGTACTTTTATTTATTAGCAGGGTTGGATGTTCTTCCTCAAACTCAGATCTTGAAAATCCATAATATGCAATATTACCCAAGAACAAGCCCTTCCTGGGCTCCTCTTATACTAATATTGTATAGACTATTAGTGCAAATAAGTAAATTTGATTAACCATTTTTCACATTCTGAGGGACCTGGTCAGAGTCTTGCTACTCGCTTTTGAATCCAATGAGTCTAGAAGTGTGTACAGCTGGTGGATCTGCTGAAGCATCTGAATGATCATGAAATGATTTTACTTGTGAATATTACTCCTTCTCCAGCTACTCATAATGTGTGTCGTCAACAAAAGACCGTTGCCGCCAAAGGAGTTTATCTTGGTCTTCCTCTCCTTGGCTAGTGAATTGGTTTCAGGACCTGCAAACTAAGACTATGTTGATAGATTTGATGGCCAGCCCCGTTTAGTTCTGGTTTGACATGCACATGAATCAGGGCTGAAGTAAGTACTGTTTGGTATCTGTCCTTGACAGCGGAGCATGAAACCAAGTTAATAACCAAACTATTACACAAATAGTGGGGGTTCTAAAACCCTTAAGCACTTACAGAAAAAGTAATTTTTACAGAATGTAAATACAACACAAAGTGAATCCACCACTGAAACAGGCTCAGGGAGCCAAGATCCTTAGAGGAGTCCCACCGGCCACAAATAAGGTCGGCAACCCGCTCAAGGTTGCTTCACAACACCAATCACCGAAATTACCACACAAGTACCACTTAGAGAACCACAAAGGTTATTGTCACTTAGACTGGTTCACAAAGAACTTTTAAATCGGAGTAGGAGTTTTGGAGAAGAGGAAGATGGAGATTTCAATTAGGTCATTTCAACCCGAAAACCATGGAGGCTTATATAATAGAGTGATATTGAAGGAGGAGGGAGAGATGGGCGGCGGAGCAAGGAAACCGATGCCATGGGGAAGGAGAATGGGGAGAAACTTAGGAGAAGAAGACCGTTCATGGGAGGGAGAAGAAATCAGCCGCTAGAGAGAGAAGAGTGATTATTCTTCTTACCTGAGACTGTATGATGGCAATTATTTTTATAGGTTATGAAACTTCAACCTACTTCTATAATTGTAATTCACAAAGTCAAATTTATCCATATTCAGCAACAAGAAGAAATTTATTGCATTGTGAAAATAGTAACTTAAAAGAACAAAGAGGAAGAGAAGCAATTCTGTTGTCGACTTGTTTTAATATCCATATAGTAGCTTCTGTAGTGTTGGTCCATAATGAGGATATATCAGAAATTTCCAGATCGAGTTCTCTTATATATTTATGACATTGAACATAGAGAATTGACATTCGGCACTGCTCTCTGCTGAACTTTCTATGGCATACTGCATTAAGCACATTTTTTTGATGTAACGATATTTCAATTATGCATTACCTGTATTAGTTACTAATTTCGAGATAAAATCATTTTACTTAATCTGATGTTGTAATTGCATCTGCATCTTTGTCTTTTATGAGCAGTCCAAGGAGATAGGGTCAAGCATTAACCCTTCAGATCTAGTGAAGGGAGCTGAGCCATCATTTGAGAAGAAGAAAGGCTTCATCGATTGGAAGAACTTGATAAAGCCAGTCAATGAAGAGAAAGATCACTGGGTTAGATTAATATTTGTATTGATTTAGTGGTCATTAGATTGTTTTTGTGATTGCATTATTATGCAACACAAGATATTCTATTTCATATTCGTTACCAACTGTTTTTTTACATCTTACTTTTAGGTTCCAGATGAAGCAGTAACCAAGTGCACAGCTTGCGGGACAGATTTCAGTGCTTTTAATCGAAAGGTAAGCACTCTGCTTAATGGTGGCATGAGTTAATTGTTAACATCTGTTGGTAGTGTATAGAATTAACCATGGGCATTTGTGTTTTTTGGTATTCATAATAAGAACTAAAGAAATTGTTTGAAAATAGAATTCTTCAATCTTAAGCTACTATCTAAGGTGGCGTTTACATCCTTGCACGGTATAACCTTAGGATGGGATGGGATAAAAGTTAATTGCATAATTCAACATTTAGTTATGTGGACAATTGTGTGGGCCCTGCTGGAATTAGATGGGATAACTTATCCTACCAAAACAGTGTTTAAGCCCGGTCCAGCCATTTTCTCTAGTGAACAGGGGAATTGGTTGGGTCTGGTGATTTATCCAGCCGAATCCAACCATGTAAACTAGCCCTTAAAAATTTTAAGAAGTCAAAAGAGTTGTTAGTTTCTTCCATCAACCATTTAACGCCTCTTAACCAAAAGCATGTATACATGATTTTGCAAATTACAAGACTGGTAATTTATGAGAAATTGTTTTTATCTGCCTGAAAAACATTCCTTTCTATTTACGCCTTTTATGTGTACAATCTATATCCATACGTGATACTCTTTTCTCATGGTGGTCTTGTTCATTTTTATATATGTCATCAGCATCACTGCAGAAACTGCGGGGATATTTTCTGTGACAAATGCACACAAGGCAGAATTGCACTCACTGCCGAGGAGCATGCCCAACCAGTTCGAGTTTGCGACGGATGCATGGTACGCAATATTGTATATGTAATTTCTTTTGATGATTTCAGAGCCACCAATTTGAAATTGGGTGTTTGTGCATCACTAGTATGTAGAGTCTTTCATTTAAGCATTGAAATGCTATTGCTTCCGGAGCTTCACTGCAGCAATGAGTCACTACATTATTATAGTGGTATAGTAGAATTCAAATAATTCCTAGTTGGAGAATTCTAGTTAAACTAGAATGCAGTTAAGTGAAACAATCACCCATATATGGTTCGTCTTTGCAATAACTTTATTATGCTTTGACATGTCAGAGTAACGGTTTCAGTAGCTTATGTTGGGCACTCAGTGGTCGCATTAGCGCCTCGCTATAGAGATCTAGAAGTTTAATGGTTTTCAGTAGCACAGAAGTATGAGGTCGTTGGTTGGCTTATGATTGGACAATCATGCAAATTATAAGAACTTCCTAAACTTGCTTTTCCATTATATTGCTTCATTCTTTTGGTCACCGTACTTGCTCCACATATCGTTCTCATAGAGTGATCACATTCTTAAGCTCTATCATCTCATTGAGGAGGGAAAATCATGCTTCCTGCTTCCAAAATTGAAAGAAAGGACCAAATCTTTTGCCCAAAATTGTATTTAGTCGACCCTGTGATGGACTAATTTAGACTTCATTTTTTGATGAATAGTGACCCTTGTTATTCTACTGATTTTGGATATTGTAACATCATCTTTCATACTCCCCAAAGCTTGAAATGTATCTTCTTTTGATTAATTTATTGTTGTTATGCGCCATTTTGTTATTTATACCAAGTTTTCTGCCCCATCCTAGAGCTGTTGACTTTAGACTAATGAGTTACTATATTATAAAATTGATACATTAAACACCTTCGTTTCACAGACTATACCCCAACTCATTAAAGTATTATAATGTGGCCCACCACCTCAGCCGTATGCCTTCAATCAGGTGCTGTGGGCTAGTAGATGTTGTAACTTTTCTGTGCAGTATCCTTCTGTATGGAAAATATTCATTTACCTCGAATTTATCTTCTAGTTTGGGCCCTATTTTTAGCATTTTATCTGCATGCAACATTGTCAACATGGCATCCTGCCAATCAGCACTTAATGAGGTGAAGAATGATTAGTAGATGTATCTTTCTCCTACTTCCAAAGTTGACCTAATTATGATTTACACAGGAAAAAATTTCACCCTCAGCATAGTCTTGTTCCACAAAAATCAGTAAGCCCTATCCACACAAGAACACCATCTCTCATGTTCCACACCTTTGCGCACAAAAATACAAGCCAAACCAAGCTTAATATGTGTTCGCAGTGCAGAAACGTAAGCCATCACACAGATTTCCTTAAGAAACATAAGGAAACGTAAATGGACAACAATGTTTATGGGACAACTCCCAACCTTATAGTCTTATACTTTATCCCTCAGTTTTCAGTATGGTCAGATGGGATCTTTATGGAAATTTGGCAAAATTCTATGCATTTAATGATCTCATTAGAAATGATCTCAAATCTATCCATTAACCTCCCAAGTCTTGGAGACTAGCACCTCTACTTAATTTGGGATTGTGGAATCTTTAGAGTTCCTATTTAGCAGAAATTTTGCATGTGATATATATTTTAGACCTGATCATGGTTTGCTTAGGAGGAAGATCCAAAATATTATTATAATTAGTTCATTGGGTTTAATTGTTTGTACCATCTGAATGTGTTCTACTGCGTTGCTCAGTTTTCTCCACCAATGATTTCCTTTCCTTCTCTGTAACTTTCTTTTTTCTTATTTGCTTATCTTTTGGGCCTGGAAGAGACTGGAGTTGGTATCAGTTAATTCTGCTAATGTAACTTGATTACTTATCTTCTTTCTTATTTTATTATTGTTCATTTTTTTTTTGCAGGCAGAGGTAACTCAAAGGCTGAGCAATAAGGTTGCACCTGGTAGAGTTGCTGGGTTGCAGAGCCATGAGGAACTTGCCAGAAAGCTTCAGGTAATGCAGAATGCGAAAGTTGAATATCCTTCACTTTGTTTCCAATATATTTTTCCTTTATTTCCAATTCTTACTGCTTGATGTGTAGTTACATATTCATATAGGCTGTTGGGAGTTTATTTATGATTGTATACAACTTAGTTGAGACAGGATAGAGAGGGAAAGTCTTTGGTCAATTTTGCTTGGCCCAAAAATCTCTAAGCTTCAGTTGGTATTGCATTTGAAACCAAGTGAATGAGGTACTGCCACTTTATATTGAGTCTATTCCTGTCATTTCTGGGTTGAGCATGACATGATCGCCTAACTTAGAGATTCCCATCTATTTCTGAGTGGCAAGGCTATTAGGAAGCAGTATGGTCCAAACACATATCCATAAAATGATAAGATGTTTTGCCTGTAAACCTTTGCCTTATGAGATAATACTGCTGTAGAATCTCTTTTTGACTTTTCTCCCTATTCTTCCATTAAAAAAAATGCTGATCTCTTGTTGGCTTGAGCTCATATATTGTCCTATCAAAACATTTTCCAAATACGTTGGTTATGCCTTAGTTAGCTATTTCCAGAGTTTCTGCCAATTCAAACCATCTGAATGCAAGAACCTATGTCAACCCCCCACCACCAACCAAGGGCCTGAGTCTGGTGTGAAAATTCAACCAATCCACAAGCACCCGATACAACAGAGACATTAATGTGTACTTAAAAAGTATGAGATACTGGCAAGCGGACCACTTCAAAGTGGTTTCAGATGGATAGAATTATGGATATTGCTTGTGGGAGTGTTGCTAATATTATGGAAATCTCGTCCACTTTATCAGAAGAGGTTGTAGGCACTTCGTATACCCAAAAATCTGTAAGCTTCGTCAATCTCAGATGGAACACTTTGTACGACGTAGACTAAGCAAGCAAGATCTCCAATCCTTAATGGACTCAAGTAAACTGATCTCACAGCAAATTAAACAACTTTATTCTAGGGCATTGAGGTATCTTAGCAAACCGGAATTTTTGTCAATCCTAGTGCAGCTGCAAATTTGGTGGTTCGGGCATGACAAAAATCCTGCATTTTTTCAGGCCTGTTCCCTTGTATGGAGGGTGAGAGCCGGAAGTAGCTTTTTCAGTTTCATTGTTTTTGCTAGTCTGTTACCCTCTATATTGAAATTCAAATTTGTCATTGGACTCTGGGAAATAAAGACTATTTAGTGAAGATGGTGATTGGGTGTATGAGATGCCTGTGGGTGCACGCTAAAGGACTTGCCAGATTGCCTGTATTCTTGTCTGTTAACCATGTGATCAATATCTATGTACGTTTTTGTTAGTTTAGTGCGTTCCGGTATATACTGAGACAGAGGATGAATATGAGGTTTAATAATTGGATGACACTTGGCTGTTTCCAATTTTAAGCGGTAGTGGTGAATGAATAATCTTAATTACAGATTTCTGATTTATCATGTGGTGGTTGTTTTCTGTCGCAGGAGGAGATGGACAAGAAGCGCAAGACAGGTAATTATGCATACCGAGATATTGGTTCCTGTCACACTGTTCTGTGATCTTTATCAGCTAAAGCAATGTTAAACCTGTAGGTGCAAACCCTGAAGCTTCTGGCACAAGAATGAGAGAAGTTGCCTGTCCGATATGCACAGTCCATTTACAGGTTCTCTTTTTTTTTGTGTGTGTGTGTGTGTGTGTGTGTGTGTGTGTATTCTTCTGTCGCATCTGTTCCTTCAGTGACCTTTAAGGGAAATCAGTTTATTCATTGAAGTTCTTGTCATTTCACTTTGACAGGTTCGGGTTCCTTCATCTGGTTCTGAAACCATAGAATGCAGTGTGTGCCAGCATCCATTCCTTGTCAGTGCTCAATAACATGCACATAACTCCCCTGTACGGCCCGTATAGATGGTTGCTTTGGTCCATATTTGTAATCCATTTTACACCTGCAACATGCGAGCATAGATACGACTCGTTGCTAACTGGTTGGCAGTGTGAATGCCAATTATTGTAAATGAAACTCACTTAGATTTTTATCCTGTTTATGATGCTCCACTGTTTGTTAAAGGTGAAATCTGTGGCTTTCACATGTTTATTTACCGATACTCCATCGCATATATTTCAACTGCTTGTAATTGAGGATTTTCTTGTGCAATAAGAGAATATTGTCACTATCATGTGTGATCAAACATGTGTTGCTACTAAGTTTGAGTTGAATCATATTCGCCTATTTCCTCTCTGGGGTAGTTGGGAGGAAGAAGGCTTTTTCAAATCGGAGAACTGGATTAGAAGTCTAGGTTTAACCTATCCATGTATATATTGAATAAATACTTCTCTAATGCTAATTTTTTCTACTTCATTCCATCTTATGGGGTGCAAATTTATTATGTCTTGGAGCTTGGGATGCGTAGATGCACCCAAAAGAGTAGATTGTCAAGTGCAATATTTTTTTCATTGGTGATTTCTTCAAAAGAACCAAAAAATTTCTGAATTTGAAACTAACACCTAAATCAAGTGTCTCCGTGTGTGTGCGCTTTTTCTTTTTTTGTTTCTGTGGAATCGTAATTGATACTAAACTTTATTAGTTTTACCTGACACCGATTGAAAATTTTCTGTCTACTTTTAGAGGTTCACGTGCGTTTCATTAATTTATAAATATGACTTAGCAAGTCTTGGCATTTTTTAAGGAGTTTATAACATCTTAAAATAAGATGCTAACTGTCAATGCACACGCAATACGTGCACAAATAAAAAAAGTTACGATAAAAATATTAGGGTGAATTATAAAATTAACACCCCTCTGGGAGTGTAGATGTAATGTTGCAAATAGGATGTCTGTATATAAACTGATCTAATCTCAGGAGGTGTCAATGTAATTTACCCAAAAGATTAATATACATTAATCAATGTGTTTAAATTATATATTTTGGTCAACTTTAATATATATAGCATCAAGTGAAATGACACAAAGGTAGTGCGAGTTGAGAAAAAAGAAAAAAGTTTTTTAGACGAAAAAAATAGCGATAAGGTGAAATTTGTTTTTATAAAAAGTGAATTTGGGTAAATTACTATTCTAATCCAAATTTATTTTAAGAAAAAAAATTAAAAACTAAATTTGAGGATTCAAAAATTAATATGATAATAAGATTTTTTATGATAATATAAATAAATTAAAATATTATAATACATATTTAATATTTTTTATAATTAATATAATAGTATTTACTTTATTTATTTATAATAATATAATTTTATTAAAAGAATATACATTCTCCCTTTTTTTTTCCTTCTCACTCTAAAATTCCAAAACTTCAATTTCTAATTCCCCAATTTATTTCTCACTCTTCCCATCTCCCATCTCTCGATTCAAACAGACACTCTCCAAATTCTTTCTTCCCCAAATCTAAATCCTAAAACCCTAGCCCCAAATCAACGCTTGCAGGTGCCAATCCATCTACCAGTCGTAACGAGGAAGGCGATCGTTGTTGTGTCGGCCAAGCAAGAAACTCGAACAGGTTTGCCATTACTTCTTAGTTTTCTTCGTCTTATATCGTGGTTTGCTGTTGTTTGCCATTACTTCTCGGTTTTGTTGGCTTCACACCGTCTCACACAGTCGTTTGCTGTTGTTTGTTGTTCTTGGTCTCACACCGCCGTTTGCTGTTGTTGGTCAGTTCGAGCTTGTTTGCTGTTGTTGGTTAGCTCAAGCTCGAACCATAACACACAGAATCGAGCTCGAGCTTGACTCTTTACACCCCTGAAAAGTTTCATGTATCCTGTTATTAATTTCTGTCCTGAACGAGACTTCAGCTGAATTAGCCGAGATAATAATTATTATTATTATTATATTTTCTCTTTTTGCCTTATTGTAATGAGTGTTGAATAAAGGTACCATTTCCCTGATTTCTCAACGATATGCTTTTTCCTGGGATGTGGTTGTGTCGCAGCGCAAGTATATATGCAAGACCCTTATTAAAGGAATTTCGTTTTGATTAGTAGCTAAGCTGAAGGTTTTGTTTTTTTTAATCATTTCCGTGTTTTGTTGTGGTGGTTTTGGCAAAATAAATTCTATACTGTTTGTGTCAAAATTGTTACAATTTTGGAGCTTAAACACTTTGGTGCCTTTTTCTGTGGACGGTGAATGCTCAAGTTTTCTTAGCAAATTGGGACATCTGATCTAACTTGGGGTTGGTTCTTTCTTCTTTTCCATGTTTTTTCTTTTACTTGCAGGATCTTGTCAATATTTTTCTCTTGGGGGCTCTAAATGGTATAATTTATCAATACCAAGTTTGCGTTGAAATTTGGAAATGAGTTTGATTGCAAGAGTAAGGCATCATTTATCATATGGATCCTACAGAAAACATATATGCTCTCCTGTCATTGCATCTTGTTCTGTGACGTCTATTGGAGTGACCAGACACTTTGCTCAACCTGCAAGGATGGAGGATGAAGAGGAAGAAATAGAGATAGATCAAAGAAGGCTCCCAGCTGATTACGATCCAGCAAATTTTGATCCCACAGAGCATCGTAGTCCCCCGAGCGACAGGGTATGGAGACTCGTTGATGAAATATCTGGACTCACACTTGTTGAAGCTGCAGAGTTATCTTCTATTATGATGAGGAAGTTGGGTATGAAGGAGAAGCTAGTCGTTGGGGTCATGAAGCCAGGTACTGCTGGAGTGGCTGGAGCCGCGATGAAGACAGCAGCTGCAGCAAAGGAAGAAAAGAAACCTGAAAAGACGGCTTTTGAGCTGAAGATGGAATCTTTTGATGCAGCTTCAAAGCTTAAGGTAATTAAAGAAATTCGTAGTTTTACTGACTTGGGACTAAAGGAAGCTAAGGACTTGGTGGAGAAGACGCCTGCCATTCTTAAAAAGGGAGTTTCTAAGGAAGAAGCAGAAAAAATTATTGAGAAGATGAAAGCAGTTGGCGCAAATGTTATTATGGAGTGATTTCACCCGAGTATGTTTCTTTTTTAACATCTTCGGAATCTGTCATGCTACTATTGGAAAACTTCCAGTCTTCTTGTTTTATGACAATGGAGATATAGTGATGTTGATCTCATATATGTTCAACATCTTGAAAGCTTTACCGGTAGAAGGATTTGCTTCTGGTTTTGTACTCAATATTTAGATTGAGAACTGAAATTGAAGAGGCTGTTTTCTTTACATATTGCCCCGAGTTTCTGAGCTATGTATGGGTTCCAATCGCCATATACTATGTGATTTTCAATGAACAAGCTGCAAGTTTAGTTATCTAATAATATTAGCGTTGGTTTCACCATTCCTTATTTATAGAGGGAAAGTAGCCTGCCTTAATAATTGCGGATTAGTGTTGATTTTTTCATGCTTCATCATGCAACAGGTAATATGATTAAGCCTTTTTTACTTGGCGTGATTGAATTTAAGTGATATAGATACGGGCTAATTCAAAATAAAGTAAACAAAAAAATTAAAAGTGATTAAATGGGATATATCCTATTTAATAACTTAAAGTAAAAGTAGCGCGTTTAAGAGCCAGTAGATAACATAGGCATGAGATATATATTTAGTGTACAACTGCAGGTTGATGCTTAACTTTTGTAGTAATGAAACTGTATTTCTTGAGAGGGTGATAAAACAACTAAATCCGCTAACACAAAACGCCAACCTAAATTGGTTTTCTTAAGATTTCAGATATTCTTCAAACAAAACAACTAATCGGCCAATACCAACTACCCACCAACCTAAAATTGGTTTCTTGCGTTTTATAATACTCTTCAAGTACAAATACCGGGTGAATGTGTCTCAGATAAATTTATGGGGTATTGGGGAAAAAGAAAAGAAAAGAAAAAGGAAACACGCGGATATAGAAGATAGGAAAATAGAATTATCGCATATGTTTTGGATATGATCGGCAACTTTTTCATATTCGTAAAAATTTTGAGTCAAAGAGTGTACAAGGGAAATGACTACATCCCACTTCTAATAAGATTTGTCCTGCAACCTTGGCCATTCAGACTCTGGAGGACGATGCGATTCACCCAATGCTGGACGAATGGGAGACTAGAGAAGTTACACGATGGCTTTGGAGGAGACGGGAAGAAGGGCGCCATCTTAAATCTGGCGTATGTTGTGTAAACTTTAATCCCTTCGCCATGCATACAAATGCAATTTATGAATCTCCATTATCAGTTTTGCCTCTGACCTGTCAACCAATATCAATTGCGGTTGGCTGAACCTTCAAAAGTAAAGAAAAGAAATTCAAAGAAAAACTAAATCAGTAACCTTGAATTGCTTTCTTAAATATAAAGCAAGTCGATCAACAGTACCCAGCATCACTGAAGAAGGCTTATTCACCTCTTCTCCTCAACAGCCAAGTGTTGGAAAATTTGTTTTTATCATTATCTTTGCATGATCCTTAAACTGTGGATTCGGCAAAAAGACTGAGAAAACAATTACGGACCTAAAAACGGGGTCATAGACTGCAGACGTACAAACAAATCTGTCGTCATCCTCATAAACTTAAGCATGTAATGAGCACAAGTCGCTGCATATACCCAGCTAACATGTTTGGCTGGATTGGCAATGAATTCCCAACTTTCTGTGATCTGAAATGAATTTGCTACTGGAAGCATGCAAGTGGAAATCATTAATTGATATTACAATCTCACTCACTTTAAAAAGTTGGCATTTCCAAATAATGAAATTACCTAGAGATTTTCATTTTTCTGCCCAAATCGAAAAGTGCAGCCCCATGACAACATCCTAGACCATTTCGTGAAATCTTTCTAAACAGAGGAGATGTGCAATGTTAGATGATGCTGTTGAGTTCCATTGTCCCTAAGAAAACCATGAGATTCAGTCGTAAAGTTTGGAGAACATGTTAAATATAGAGAAGCTGTGACTAAAATTGCACCACCAGATCCTCGATGTGTGCTTGGTTACCAAGGCATCATCACCGTTAGGAGCAATTCTATTCAGTTGGTCCTGCAGTTATGACAAGAATTAAGAATGCTATCACCATCCAAGCCTGAATAAAGAAGAAGATTAAACAGCATCTGCATACCACTGGAACGCTATCTGGGTTGCCAGAAATGCCGCCAATAGTCGGAACTCTAAAATTTGATTGTCCCTATATTTATCATGACATTTTGGATAAATCAGACAAACTGTGATTCAAGTTAAAATCGAGCTGAAAACATGTAACAGCACATTCTTCTCTTTACATAAAAGGATGTAATGACAACATACCATCCGTCGTACACTTTCTTGTGATACATAAGAACAATCGACCGCTGATGGTTGAAAATTTATATACCCCTGCAACATGGAGTTGTAAGTCATTATATTGCAACCAACATCTATTCCAAGATTATAATTAAACTAAGTCAGAAATTAAGACCAGAAACCATTTGATCCCAACAATGGGCCACTGTGCATGTTACCTCCTTCTCTAGATGTACCTAAAATAGCTTCTCAAATTAACCACTAACACAATTTCTGACTAGATCACTAACAAGAATTTGGATTGAAAAATTCACCTTTTCTTTTCCAGAGATGATGCCCTCTTTGATAGTCTTGCCACTGAACTTACCTCGAGTCACTTCTTCAAATTCATGAAGACGATGATTTGAGGGGGAACTGGGCCCCGCTACATTTTGAGTTGAACTATTGATGCTCTCACACTTTCTGAGAGCCTCCTCCAGTGCAGTAAAAACAATGCTGTAAGTCTCTTGGCATAGTGACCCTTCATTACCTAGTTTACAAGCATACTGGCATATGTCGTTGTAGCGTTGATTCCTGGACACAGTGGCATCTACTTGTTTCACTGCCTCCCTTTTCTTTGCATCCTTCGTCCAGCGTTTCAAGATATACTTGGCTGGGATGTTATTCACACCAGAAATTTGAAGAATAATCATCACATGTCTACAAAGAAAACCATTGTACTCAAACAACCGGCATGTACAAGATGTATCGACTGTTTTTTCATTCCACATCACTTTATGGACTTGATTTTGTTCGAAGTCTTGAACCTTGAATGTTGTGGTCAGACCATCTTTGCATTCTAGTTTTGGGTGACAAGCAACTACGCCCAAAACCTCAACTTGGAACTTCTTGAATACAGCATGTGTATATATTTTGGCCATTTGTTTCCCGTAAGGTGAGGGAGACTTCAGTCCCGGTTGCCGATACCAAGTATCAAAATCTGCTTTTGCCTCATCGTCGTACTTGTCCTGTAACATTATGTTATACTGGTGCAAAAACTTTTAAACTAGTTTTACGTGATAAGCATTTATCTAAAAGAGAAGAAACACTGCCCAGACGTTGTGTTGAAGACAACCCTGCCAAAAATATATCTTTCATGAGCATCGGAACCCATCTAAGGCGTTCATCATACAATGATTGCACCCACTGGTCGGTTCTCAAATCAAATATATCTACCAATTCCACCATCTTTTTTCAAACTGTGCTTCAGTTTTGTGAATTTAAAATGCACTTATAAAATTTATCCATAAAGTTTCCATGCTGTCTTATAACGTAACCAAGCTTTTCCTGAATCTTACTCAATATGTGCCACAAGCAAAAACAATGGCGAGACCCTGGAAGAACTTCAGCTATGGCTTCTTTAAGCGCTTGGTCTTGATCAGTCAATATCACTTTTGGAGCTTGGCCATGCATTGATCTAATCCAAGCCCGCATCAGCCAAACATATGTGATTTACTCTCATCAGCAACTAATGCAGATCCAAGTAACAGGAACTGAAAGTGATTATTTACGCCAATAAAGGAACAAATGGTAATTTAAATTCATTCTTTTTATACATTGTATCAAACAACACTACATCTCCAAAGATCTGGTAATCAATCCTACCTTTTGCATCGACCCAAAAGACATTTTTCAAATGCTGTTCTCTATCCAAATCCATTGCATAGAAGAAGTATGGGTTCTCATCTTGCATACAAGAAAAATATTCAAACATGACCTGCGCATCTCCCTCCCGAAAACCTAAACGCAATCCACAAAAGCTCGAACTGGTGGTCGGACCCTCAGCTTTCTGCATCCGACCAGATTGTTGAGACATGGACATAAACGTCTTTTTTTTCTTAGCCTGGACAGCATTGACCGCATAAACATTGTGATGACAGATATCCAAACTTGTTCGACCAGCCTGGTCCAGAACAAGTTCATGATTATGCTCACTTACAAAACTGCTAATAGTCCATCTTCCGTCCTGCCTTCTCTTGACATGCATACAAGCCTTACAATCTGTTTTTGACGAGGATCTGTTTGTTCTGCCTCGCTTTTTCTTCACAGGGTCCCTGCTTGCTGTGTTATCGGCAGGTCGCGAGTTTTCATACAAAGACGTGCCTCGCTTGCTTCCGTATCTAGTACACACAAATTTCGCGTCGATGAATTTCCCAGAAATCCTTGACCGACGACTGGCTTTTATGATGGCAGAAAATCCAACAGAGGATGCATATTCTTTATAAAAGTTGAAAGCATCCTCTTTGGACTCAAATTCCATGCTCCCATGAGGCTCTAATGATTTACGATAACTGGTTTCCCCTCCGTCGCCATCAGCCAATTTGCTCCTATCATATTCAGGCGCAGCAGCAGCAGCATTATCGCCACTGCGCACTTCAACTGTAGCAGTGTGAGCAAACAGGTCACTGCTGGTGTTTATGATTTTCATGGGTTGGAGGGTGGAGATGGATCCTCATTGAGAATAAACTCTATTTCTTGTATCTGCAGCAGCAACAACCCCTCGCAGTTGCGGTAGAGGTATTTACTTTGCCATACAGACACGGTCACAGAGGAAGACTGAATTTCGAACAAAGAACACCAGCACTGTGCAACAAAGAAAGATTCGATCGGGTGCGAATTGGTTGTGGTCAACTGAAGGAAGAAATTATCACATCTCAATTGTAACTTTGAAATACATACAACAGAACAGATGAGAAATTGATTGGAAGAGGCGGAGGAGAGGAGGGTGGGATAGTGAGATTTGGGGGCGAGTACAATTACAAATGAGAATTGGCATGGGAGGAGGAACTGCCAGTTGGTGCCTGGAGGGAGGTTGATAATTGCTGGGCCTGAAATGTATTGGAAAAAGCCCACTAACAAAAATGAATTTGGGGCTGAAATAGTCCATTACTGCTGAGGCCCAATTTAGAGTCCAAATTTGAGGAGTTGCTGTTGTGACGTGTAATTCATCTGTTACAGATCATCATGCTGCTTCTTGCACATAGCTTTTTCTGTCTTGTGCAGAATCTGGGAGGTATTTTGCTTCATTTTCAATATAAGAGGATATTTTGCCCAATTTATTTTGTTTTCGCAAGAGGTTTTTGCACATTTTCTTAATAACAAGAGGGTAAATTACAATGTTTCTTAATTTTATTTGGAGAGGGGGAATTAAAATACTAGGAAATAGTGAGTCTGTGCAAGTAAGTATTAGGTTGAGTATGCAGTGGGGCTATCTATCCTCTGAAAGTTGTCTTTTAAACTTATTGATAATTAATTCTCTGTGAATAGAAATAAATACATGGTGGTTAAATAAATATGATTTGAATTGATTTAAAAAGGAGGAATCCTATAGAAAAGTTTTTTGTGGAATTAAAGATATTGTTATCGAAGGTACATACAGGTACTAGATGGAAGGAACATTCTTATTCAGAAATATATTACACTTGCTATGTGATTGATCAATTTTTCTAAATTGTACACCAATCACATGACAAGTATATTGTACTTGTCATTTAATTAATTCAAGTTCGATCGAGTCAAATTCAAATAAGAATTTTCCCTAAATGGAATGTAGGAAATGGTATTGGTATGCCCACTTTGATTTTGGCTTTGATTGATCATTGATGGTTGGCATGTGGTAACAGTCCCTGATTGAGAAATCTTTACTTGGAAATGACTGGGAATTGAGCACAGTTGAAAATCAAACTTCCACCAGAAACCATTCAAGCTATTTCCTCATGAAATATGTTTAAGCTGTTGCCGATTTCTCTTTGTTGGGAGCATACGAGCAATGATAAGTTTTTATGTTGATATGCATACTGGGAAGTTTCTCAGGACAGCAAAAGACAAGTTCATCACTGAAAAGCCGACACGTTTTGGAACCAGACTGTACAAATGACGAGTATAATACATTATTCGCTTATAAACCATCCATATCCTTCTAATTCCTATTACTTGATACCCAGAATCCACTAGTGCACCGACATATAACTACAAAAATAAACCCTGTTCCCATACTACTAGTATTGGAAAGGAAATAGGATATGCTGCTTGCTATACACATATGGAACAAATTATCAGAAAGGTTGCAGGAAATTCAACGAAGTTTGTTTTGAGCAACAGCCTGGCACAGTTCATCCTCATAGAACAGGACTCTATTGGAAGCCAATGATTTGCAGATAGGTTTTTGTAGAACTGATGGCACCAAACACTTTGAAGAAAATGAAGACTCCTGGAAGAGAACAGCTGCAATTTGCCTCATCTCAGTGAACTTTAAGCGAGAGGGGGGACGAGGTCCATGCTTAGGTGCCTTAGGTGCATGTGGGCTTGTAATCCACATCCCTTTTCCACTTCCCTTGCTGCAAATGGTTTATGTCATATTAAGGAACAGTCTATACATATCAAAGACTTCATATCAGACTCGAGATGCTTACCTCATAAAAGGCCAGTGATCAGTCGGGAGTGGAGTCATCGTATTCAGCATTTCTTGCCTTGTTCTATCCGGAGTTGTGTAATTAAAGTGGAATTGTCTTGCTATAATAACCTTTTTCCAATCGAACAAAGGTCATATTATTTTTTTTTATCATTATCACAGGTATAGGTAATGAGGTAAGAATTGGATATGAAACTTACTGCCTTCCTGATTTTCTGAGAGACATGAAAAACTGCTCTAAGTTGATCATGGTGCAGGTGGCAGAGTATTTTGACCTTAATGATACAATATAAACCAATCAGATAGAAATCTCAACAATCAGGCAAAGGGAGCCAGAACTGACAAATGATAAATGAGCAAGTAATGCCAAGTGACAAAGATCATTCAATAGAGCATAACCCCAAACAAACATCCACAAATTCTACCCAATAGAGACTGAGAGTCTTCTTTTCCTCTTTCTCAAAGTCAAATAGTTAAAGACCACTAGAAAAGTGAAACTAAGAAAACCTACGGAGCAGAGAATGAGTTCCAATATTTGAAACCTCACCAAAGGAACATCTCAGCAATTCAAAAGAAAAAAGAGGAAGAGTTCTAAAAGATATGTCAGGATTACAGATCAGCAGTTATCTTCTACTCTGATTTTCAAACATGAAAGTTACGGAACATGCTCTTGCAAAGATCATAACCAATGTTAAGTGGCCATTGAAAAGGGTTTGCAAGATCCATTTAAATGTTGAAACAATATTATGCAAATTTATAATTATCAGCACAAAGTGAAATTTAAACAGATGGAGTGTCAGATGAGAGTTGATTAATAACAATTATATGATTATATCCTAGAAATCTCCGTACGAACCAAAATAAACTGGCAATATTCCCCAAATCTAAGGATAAAAAGGAGGACAGGTCCAGATATTAGGAGTTGTAAACTACTATATAAAACATCTAACATGTTACAAGGAATACAAATTTCAATATCATAGTGAATCTCAGGGTCAAGATGTTAAATACCAGTAAATCAACGGGGAGAGATTCTAGCCTGGACTCTGACTCACATTCTTCAGCGCGAGGGGTTTTTGGGGTGCTCTGTAAATTATTCTGACTGAATACATCAGGGGATCCAATTACTGGAGAAAACTGGAACCTTACAGGCGATAAAAGTGTGGGGCTTTTATCATTGTTTTGGCTTAGATGAATCTCGGGATTGTCACCCCCAGACTGCTTAGCATTCAAAACTGCAACTCTTTTCTTCCCAAGATCTGTACACGGTTTAGAAGCCGATGCCTTGCTATTTCGTAGCTGGGCAAGAGCACCAGGCTTCAAATACTTATTTTTTGCATTTCTTGACTGCCTTTTCTGTCTCCCAGTTTTCGGTTGCCTGCCGTTTGGAGACACCTTACCCATTGCCAAATGAACTTTTATCTACTCCGGAAATCTCCTTATTGTAAGGCCTCAGCTTTTATTTTTTAACCTTTATCTGTTGGCATCGCAGAGAAAAATACACAAAATGAGTCAATTCAACAAAACCAAAGTAGGGCTTCTGCATAACCAACAAGAGCAGAACATCAAAGACTCCATATACAAATATATCCACCAGTAAACAACACAATAACCATATCCGAATCAATTTACATAAATCAAAAGGACATTAAGAACGGCAGAAACCCTAGCCTGCGGTCAAGACATGGAACCAACAGTGGAGCTTGATAGTAGACAGAGGAAACACAAACAGTTACAGAATTCTAGAAATGAAAAACCACAGCTAAAAATCAAAAAAAAAAGAACATCCAACAACATTAGCAGAACAATACTGAGATGATAATAAAACCACACAATTAAAAACATAACTGACCTCAGAAATCACGGCATAATCAGTGAGAACAGAGTAAAAATCGGAGAAGCTTCCAGGAGTAAATAAAAAAATGAAAAATACGGCGAGAGAGAGAGAGAGAGAGGAGAGGGGGGGAAAAAGAGGAGGGAAATGACAGAAAGGAGAAGGCAGGCTAGGGTTTTTGGTTTTGGGAACAAATTTTGAATGATGTTTGGATAGTGAATTTGCCCGCCAATTTTTGGAGCAACAGTTACCAAATTCAATGCAATAACCGCAGGTAATGGCCACGTGGAATCCACTCGCCCTTTGATTGGCCGAAGCGTTACGTGGGCCTCCTGCAGAGAATCCTATGCTACTCTGTCCCTGCCATAGATTCCGGGGGATAGATTTACTTGGGACCCACTTAATTAGCTGCTGCTGATTATTATTATTACATTTTATTCCTTTAATAAAATTTTGTCATAATACTAATTTTAATATTTTTTATGAATTTACTAAAATACCCGTCCAACTCCAACATATCTCAACTTTTGCACATTCTCTAGGTATTGAGGCCACTATCTATGATTGATAATACCCAACACATCAATGAAATATTAATTAATTTTAAATTTTAAATATTTTTGCACATATATTGAGTGTATTGTGCACTGCTAATTTATTAAGCCTGAGGGTCTTAGGGTAAGCGTATGCAATTGATGAAATCTAAAATTTAGTTTATACTGAATATCAAATTAAAAATTTGATTCGGTATTCGATAATTATTTTTGATGATTTTAATATTCGATTTGATTTTAAACTTTTTCATCGGTAAATCAAACCGTACGGAATAAAAACCTTTTAAACTATATATATTGTAAATATAATATATGAATATTAAATATTTTAATATATACTTAATTGACTATAATTATTAATTAACAAATAAGTTATAAAAGATAGCTATTTTTTAAGATATAATTTTTTTTTTTATTTTTTGAATTTCAATTCATTTCGATAAAAAAAATTAAACCGAAACAAATTTTATTCGGTTATTACCGAATAAAATCGAAGATTAGCAATTTAATCTCTATATTTTTTGTTACTTTGTGTTATATAATTCCAAGTTTCATGTTTCTGAATGATCTGAAAACTTCTATATATTTACTACGACTTTCTAGTTTTAGCCAGAAGCTAATTCATTCATTTGGATGGTGAAAATGAAGTAAATGTTTTATTGTACTATTTTAGTAAGAAACTCGAAAATTATATTCGTTCTATTTGTATGATTTATGCTGGAAATAAAACAAGAGACATATAAAAATACGAGGGAGAAAAATGGTATTGATAGGAATTGTTTCCAGTTACAAGGAGAGTTTTGAGATTGGTACATAGAAGTTGTCCGATCTATTATATGCAATGAGTTAGTAAAGAGGCATACGCTCGTACTTTATGGGTGAAATGTGTAAATTTTCAAGTGACTTAACTGTCCTAACTTTGTTAGGATTCGAATGACGCGTGGAGAAACATCAACGACAAATTAAGACCACCAACGATCTGGGAAGCTCAATAAGTAAATTACTACCATTATCTTGTAATGGAGCTTAATTATGATGTGCGTTGGGATGAACTATTGTGAATGTTTGATTGATATAATGATTTTATTGAAATGAATGTAATATGGAGATGAGACAAGAAAGGCTTTCGTAATATCCGATGTATGAGATAATATTGATGGCATTGTGTTGTTATTGGGTAGTGTGTTTGGATTTGTTTTCATTTGAATAATTGCTTACAAGAACGATGGTCAATGAAAATGAGGAAACGATGAAACTTGATAATAAGTATGACGTGGATACTCTTTTGGTTGGTGTAATAGATCGGTGGTTTTTAATTGGTATGGGAGGATCTATGTGGATTATAAATGGCGTTTATGGATTTTTGTGGATTATCATGACCTAAGAGGCTTTGTGTGGTTGATAACTAGCCTAAGCGTTTTTATGTGGACCCCTCCTCCTGCCTATGGCCATGGAGGTGGATGCTCTAGGGGAAGAGTTATGAAGCCAATACCTGCCCTTGACAATGCCCCCGCTCCCTTAGAGGAGCCAGTGCCTGAGGAAGCCACCCCTTTCCAGAGGAAGAGCCCACCAAAAGTGAAGAGAATACCCCATCTATGGGGAAGAAAAATGATGTATCCCCCATTCGTCCTGCATTTTAAAGACAATTTTTTTTTTCTCAATTCCAAGGTAGGGATGAGACAATTTTACTTTACCTATTCCCAACATATTTCTCTTCCTCCTCCTGCCGGCTTGGTTAGGGGACTTCTATGTATTTTGACTCTACTTTCATATATATGATCTGAATGCTTGTTGTCTGCTTGGTTCGTTAGGTCAGTTGTGAGCAGGGCTTGTTGTCCTTACCCTGTTGTGTGTGATGCTTTTCTTTTGCTCCTTGTGTTTTTTGGCCTATTCTATTGAGGGATGGAATGTTTAGGCTAATACTTAAAACAAGTAAGATAGAGTTACCTATTCATGCGTATTCTTTTCATTTGAAGCATCACTCACCTTTAAGTTTTGATTAGCTATCTGGATTGGAGGAGTGAGGACATTTGAGAGGAAGAAAGAATGTGGATGCATGTTTAAGACGGCTTTGGTACGATGATCATGCTTATTTAGATATAGGACTTTTCGAGAGATAATGTGCCTGTTTTATGGAAAGGCTTATTTTTCAGGAGATGCTTGTCAGGCAATAGGGCCTTAATTTCCTAGTATGCAGTAAGAATTTTTTTCTTCTAAGTAGAGAATATTGTGGAGACTACTTGTCTGGATCATTAAAGCTTTCCAGGGGACTACTTGTTTCTAGGGCATCGTCTGCTTTGGGCTCTAAATGAATGTTTCAGTTTATATTTTCGAAGGACCATGAATGTTTCTTTTAGGTCCACAACATGATCACCAACTTTTTTGCTATTTACTAGCATATTGTCTACGCATACTTCCTCATTTCTCTTAGCTGGAGGTGGAATATCTTATCTACCAAGCGTTGATAAAAAGTCCCATATGAGGTAAGGAAATTGACCCTCTTTTAATCTTCGTTAGCTAACATAATATGATGGTATCTTTGGAAAGCCTCCATCATCTTCTATAGCTAGCTTGCACCTAGAGGTGGAGTCCACCAGTTGATCAATTGTTGAGAGATGGTAAAAATCTTTTGGGTGTTGAGGCGTTCATATGTTGCATGGTCTCCAAAAACCCAGAGGCAACCTCTCGGATGAGGTGTCTGAGAAGTGTTGTTACGTTGGGGATCCGCAAAGGGCTCGGTGGGCCTAGAAGATCATGCAACCACAAATGGAGGGCCTGAGTGTCCCCGGATGCTTCCACAACCTTCTGCTTACTCATATTGCTATTTGGGGCTTTAATTAATCCTCATGTCTTAGTTTTACTTTCCCACATATGGTACTACTTGATGCGTACAAAAGCCACATGTATGATGAGATTCATAGACTTAAGATATTTTTACCCCAAGTTCTTTCACAAGCTTGAAACGAGGACTTATATAATAAACGCGAACACTGCAATGCTCAAGTCAGTACATAATTTTAAAATGATAAAATCTAAAAAGAGAAATATAGTAACGAAATAATGAACTATGACATGAAGATGATCAAGATAAAAGTTTGTGCTATAAATAATACTTGTATAACTGTGAAAAACTTTACACTTGACTGATGTGTTGGGGGGGGGGGGTTCAAACCTGTTCGTATAGTTGAAGTCCTTAAGCAGGTGAGGAATCTCGTCCCCCAAAGAGTCGAGGAGGTAGTGGTTGTGGATAGGTCTCATCAAAATCTGATAATAGTTAGAGAGGTTCAAGGGAGTCTGATATGGCTAAGGGAGATCAAGGTGAGATAGGGATGCTTCTGGTGATATCCCAAATTTTTTAGGGGTGATTAGTCACATGTGAGGCTTCGTTGGGTCTTTGCAGTAGTCCACATATCGTCCTTGTCACATTTTTTCGAATATTTTATCGCCACTTGGGTGATTGTCCTTCTGGCGACAGGGTGGCACTGGGCTTCCTGCCTCTTGGGTTGGCAGATTCCCTCCTTAGGTTTTGTCTTCCTCGAGCCCTAGTTGAATGAGAGCTCTCGGTGCCCTCTTCGGGCATCCTGCCTCGTTAGGTTTATTTGGCTTATTTTGAGCTCTTGCATGTGGGTCATAAATTGTGCCGGTCATTTTTTGTCATATCAAGCTTATTTACGAAAACAAAATGAAAACAACTAGAATAGTCTCCCCAAGGTGTTTGTAGTTTTTTGGCTTAAAAATATTTTTTTAATAGTTTTGGAGAGTGTTTGCGGGAACTTTTGAAAAACGCTTTTCAACTTCTGACTTAAAGAAAAAATACTTCTATGGTATTTGGATTGTCAACTTTTGCTTATAAAGGGAGTGTTTGCAAAAACTTTTACTTTTAGAGAAGTAATTTTTTGTAGAAAAAATTGAAAGTTGTACCAGAATCAAAAGTGGGTAGTGTTTGTAAAAAAAGTAAAAAGCAAATAAAAAATAAATTGGATAGTGTTTGGAGAAAAATCACTTCTAAAATAAACTTAGTTGATGAAAGATTGTTTTGTCCATATGTGTTAAAAAGATACTGTTTTTTTGCTTATTATTTCACTTGTTGTTTGTCACTAATAATAATTTTTTCGCAAAAAAATATAAATTTTATTTCAATTAGTATTTCATATTTATATTTTTAAAAAAATATTAAAAAATATGTTTAATTTAATAATGCTCCAACTAAGTAATATAGTGTTTATTCATACACAATTATTAAACTTACATGATTGAAAAAAACAATTATTTTATTAATTAATCAAATAATAATATTTGAAGAAAATAATATATAGCACATAAAATATAAAAAACTTAAAATATTAAATATATGGCAGTGTAAGTTTAATTATTGCTAAAACTTAAATTATTTGAAAATTTTGATATCAACTTTAAATATATAATTTAAAAAATAAATAAAAATAGAAAAGTTGAATTAAGATTATTATAATAAGGGTAAAAAGTAAAAAATAAAGTTGTATTTATTTTCAAAAAAGCCAAAATAGCTAAAAGCATTTTCTCAAGGTATTTATACCTTTTGGTCTACAAGCGTTTTCTTTTAGCCGTTTTAAAAGTAGAAATAGGCATTCCAAACACTTTAAATGTGCATTTATGGAGCAAGAAGTTGAAAATCGCTTTACTAAAGCGCGCGTAAAAACTCTCAAAACTGTTAAAAGAATCACTTTTAAATCAAAAGTTATAAGACCTGGAAGGGGGGGGGGTTGCTTCTAGTTGCTTTGTCTTCTTTGTAAATAAATTCAACTACTTTTGGACTACTTTACCCTCATTATAATAATTTTAATTTATCCCTTTAAATATATTTTTAAATTTGCACATCTAAAGTTGAAATTATAGTTTTCAAATAATTTAAATAAAAAATATATACTTTCACATATTTAATATTTCAGTGTTTTTTATATTTCATTTGCTATGTTATATAATATTATTGATATATTGTAGAAAATATAAATTAAATTATTATGATTAATTAATAAAAAATATATTCTTTTGACAATCATACAAGTTTATTTATTGTGTATGACATAATAATTATATTACTTAATTGGAATAATATTGAATTAAAAATTTCAATTTTTCTACTAGTATTCAATATTTTAATAACATAAATGATAAATATCTAAAAAATAATTCATTATTAACAAAAAATAAATGCAAATATTATGAAAAGAAGATAAAAATGACCCACTTTGACTTTGTTTCCTTTTCTTTTTATTTACAAATAACTTATTTGAGAAAAATATTTATCTCTACATTTTCTATTTTTTATTTTCATTGAGATAAGCTCTACTCTGTTTCCAACATTTCTATGCCTCTCATCCGACGACAACAAAAAAACGCTGGAAAGTTCCAACGTTTTTTGGTCTCATTTGACAGCACAATAAATGCTGAGAAGAAACCAACACTTTTTGAAGCAATAGTTATAGAATAAAATTAGGGATAGTTACATTATTTTTTCTTGAAATTTGACATAATTATACGTATATTCATGTGATTTGATGGTTTATAGTTATTCATTTTTTTCCCTACTTTCGATGATGTGGCAATAATTGTTTGTCCTGCGTGGATCACTTGGACCCGTCACTCAACCGCTGGATTGAGAGGCATAAATTATAAATAAAAGGAGAGAAAATTGTTTACATTCTCTGACTCATGGTCTATTTACACAAATTACTCATATCTTTTAAAAAATTACACATGCACCCCTAAAAAACGTCAATATCATTATACAAACTACCCATACTTTTGGCTGTCAGGGTAGTTTCTATAATTACACAAAAAATAATGGTGGTTTTATTAAGTAGACCATAGATCAAGAATTGTAAATGTAATATTTCTAAAAAGTATTCTACTCAATTTTTTTTTTCACAAATGGGATAATTACACTTCCCTCCCCAATGATTAGTATAATTATATGTAGACTCCCTGTGCTTTGAGAAATTACATCTAGCACTCATGAGATTTGCTTTCGTCTAACAAATTAGTCCATCCGTTAATCAAAATTCACTAAATTTGCTAATATTAACAGAAAAATTGAATAAAAATTGATATATACCATCGATTAACTTATTACAAACTTATTATAAAATCTAATATTTTTTTGGGACTAAACTGCCCTTATAAAGATGAAGAAAATACCTCCTCATATGCATTAACACGTGAAGACATACGGGTAATTTAGTCATAAAAAATTTATTTGACCTGCAATAAGTTAGTAATAAATCAATTGGATCTAAATATAATTTTTTTCTTCAATTTTTTTGTTAATATTAGCAAAATCGTAAATTTTGACTTACGAAGAAACTAATTTGTTAGAAAAAATTAAATATCGAGGGTGCTAGATATAATTTTTTAAATCATAAAAAATTTACGTATATTTACATCAAATTTCAAGAGGAGGAGGTATAATTATCCCTATTATATATATAAAATCGAGCATGTTTTGATAGCTAAGTTTTATTTGAAAATGAGAACAAAACACAAGAGAACAACATTTGCCAAGGGAAAAAGTCACTTATTTGGCGTACGTAGGTATATCATATGCGATACGCTCAAGTAGTCACGGAGTCATACTCTCCAAACCGAGTCCCGACAACAAACACCGAAGCCGTGACGGTGGGAGAGACAGATGACATACACTATAACACACACTCATTCACACACATATACAGACATTTGTTCTCAATTTTAGTCTTCGTGTTGGTGTCCTTTTTCGCTGTTTACTGACACTGAACAAGAATCTGCCTCCACAGAATGCGTTAAAGCTGTTTCCTTCTCCTAGCCCATCTACATGGAATTCTTTCTCGGTTAATAATGCTAAACCCAACTCGTGAACGCTGCCGCTTTCTCTTTTATATATACAAGTGTGTTTGCTCTATACCGAAGCAGTTCTTGGACTGATCTGGTGTTTGTTTCTGCAGCAAAATTCTGTGGAGTTATCGGTTTCGTTGAATTTTAAAGGTGGGTTTATTGAATTGTGTTTATTCAGTTCTTTCTTTTTGTCATTATGGTTAAAGGGATTAGTCAAACATTCTTTAATTGTTTGCAGCCTTTTTTTGGTTTTTACCTTTTCACTTTGTCGGAGAAAAGAAAGCCAGATGAAGGGTTATGGGATTACTGTAATATTTTTGTTTTCTTTTCTTCTCTGTTCTGGGGCTGGATTCCTGCAATTCTTGGGATTCTGTGGGTTTAGAATTTGGGAATAATTGCTTTAATTCCCTATTTCTTTTGGTCTGTGTTGCAGTTAAGAGCTGAAATCATTGTAGAGGTCACATTGTGGTGTGGAAGTTGCATGCTGGAGAAGACTTGAATTTCCATCTGCCTATTTGTGAAATATCAGAAACGGAAAATTTGGGGAGTGGGATTCACTGGAATACTCATTAATTTGTGATGGTTTTGATGTAGTAAAACTAGTGAAGAGATAGAGTTCTGGTGATGGGAGAAACTTCTGATCAGTGATATGCTGATCTGGGATGCGTACATGCTTTTTGGGTTTATCTAGATCAGTTTGAGGTTGAAGGAGAGATTTTTAAGGGAGTTTGAGGATGTCGACATGGGAACATTTTGGGGAAATAGCGAATGTAGCACAACTGGCAGGACTCGATGCTGCAAGTCTGATTGGAATGATTGTGAAGGCAGCAAACACGGCCCGAATGCACAAGAAAAACTGCAGGCAGTTTGCGCAGCATCTTAAGCTGATCGGGAATTTATTGGAGTCACTTAGGATTAAGGAGCTCAAAAAGTATCCAGAGACTAGAGAGCCATTGGAGCAGCTTGAGGATGCATTGCGGAGGTCTTTCGTTTTGGTGAATAGTTGTCAGGACCGGAGTTATTTCTATCTGCTTGCGATGGGATGGAACATTGTTTACCAGTTCAGGAAGGCCCAAAGCGAGATTGATCGATATTTGAAGATCATACCTCTCATTACCCTTGTTGATAATGCTCGTGTTCGGGTATAGTTCCTTTCTCTTTGATTGGAAATTAGTTATTTGGTCAGTGATATATGCATTATACATATTGTTCCGTGTATAACACCTAACTCTATCTTTGATTTCCAATTTCCATTCTGATTGTTGCCTGTACTTTTGTTTTAATTGTGTATGTTTGAGTTATCTCAATATAAAGTTTGATGAGTAAGTATATCTCAATTTAAAGTTGGATGCAATTGGTGAGATGTTGATGCAAATTATGCAGTGAAGCCTCACTTGATGATTTTGAAATTTCTAATACCATTTGGTTGTTTCCTTGCATCACTTTACATTGCTGGTTTCCTGTATGATCTGCTGTTGTTGGTGCTTTGTAGACATTTTACCAAACTTTTCTGCTGTAAAAATGCAACTGTGACTGAAAATCCACCAGCTGTTGAGATGTCACTTTGAGAATAGAGGTTATCTTCACAATGTTTGTTTGGGTAGCTTCTAAGACACCTAATTTCAGGAAATCTTAGGTGAAGTGTGTAGCAAGCCTTTGCATGAGTATCTGCAGAAGTGCATCTAGATCTACAAATAAGTTCGGAATTAACTGGTTGTCAACTAAATGAACTGGAGTGGCAATCAACTATAAGGATAGAAGTGACCTACAACAATTTAAAATAAATAAAATATGTTTTAGATATGGATGAGATGTTGTGACTGTAGAAAGCAATAACTATATTTATTGTTGTCATGGCAAAGATTCACTCTCTTTGTGTACTTCACTTGGAGCAGTAATCAACTGTAAATCTTTGGTGATTCATAACTATTTGATTTCACATGTATCTTAAAGGGACACTGTTAGGAGATTATATAATCTTTTATAACTTGGGTAGGCAAAAGATAAACTTGTATTGACTGTTTTTGGGTAAACTGTTAATGCACTGTTTCTCATACCCTTCTTCTTACAGCTTTATATCAAGAAAAGCTATGAAACTCTCTTTGCTGAAATCATGTCTAAAGATATATGAAACAAAAAAAGCCGCTCTCATTGATTAAACTTGTATTCTGATTTATATCCCAGAACGTCACTGCATATCATGGTCAGGCAGAGTAAAAAGACTTGGATATACTGGTTGCCCTTGAGCTCAGATAATAATTTTTTCCTGAACTTATATTAATTTGCTTTACAATGTTGTCAGGAAAGACTTGAAATGATTGAAAGGGACCAACACGAGTATACACTGGATGACGAGGACAGGAAAATACAACATGTGATTCTGAAGCGTGAGCCGTCACAGCATGATGCCATCGTTTTGAAGAAAACCCTTTCTTGTTCCTACCCAAACATGCCCATTTGTGAGGCCATACAAAAAGAAAACGAGAAGCTTCAATTAGAACTGCAACATTCACAAGCTAATTTGGATGTTGGTCAGTGTGAAGTGATTCAGCATCTTCTTGAAGTTACTGAAGCTGTTGCAGCAAATTCTTTGTCAGAGAAAACTTCATTTGCAAAAGAATCGAAGGTGGAGCAGGTTTATGTCGATATCAGCAGTGAGAAAGAACACTATGATAAAAACTACAGTAGAAACAGTGAAAAGCAGGAAGCTTCAGGGTCAGTGTTCAGATTCTATGCGTTTCTCATTATTCCTGATGTAGCTTGTGCTGTTCTAAAATATTATCATCAATCATACATGTTAGATTTAATGCCAGTAGCAGTTAGGTTAATGCACAAATTCCTCAAACTTGTCGCAACAACCAAAACTTGGTTTCCCATGCAGCACCTATTTTTTGATGTAGATGAGTCAAGTTTGAATGACTTGTGTTTATGTTTTAGCTTTATTATTGTTAATTATCTCCATATTGAAGTTCCACCACCTCCTTGATTCCCACATATTATTCCTTACAGGAACACATCATCAGTTTCCTCAAGACGTGATTTGCTATCATTTAAAGGTGCCCAGGATGAATGGCACTCAGATTTACTTGGCTGCTGTTCAGAACCTCTTCTGTGTATGTTCACTTCTTCATTTACGTCAAAGTTGCATATTTTTTCCTTGTTATCAAGTCCTCTGTGTCTTTCTGTTCTTTTTCTAATACAGGTGTTTTATGAAATCTTAAGCGCTAAGGTATGGCAATATATGGTTTTGGATTGAGGGGGTGAGACTGCAATGATTTTGCATGGTATTCTTTTATCAAAGAAAAGTCAACTGCGATTAATTGACCAGAAGGACCATGAAAGAGCTAATTTTGTTCTCTTAGCACCCGTCTCCATTGATGTCGCAGCCTGACTATTGTTTGATGTGAAATTAAACTCAAATTTTATTTTATTTAAAGACCACTCCTGAATTAGTAAATCGAGTGGAATTAAATCATTTTGGTTTTTCCACAACACCACCTACTGACACGTAATATGGGAAAGATGAGTCATATTATTTCATGCACATGAGTAATTCGATAACCACTCTGTACATAAATAAAGTTCATTGTTACTTGGTATATGTGTATCTTACCATGGAGATATAAATCTGTTCACAGAAAAACACAAATTTGCACCATTGTGATGTTGGATGGACAAAATTACGTGCTCCTGCTATCCGCTTAATCTATTCTTTCTCTAATCTTGATTTTTCATGTGTTTTCTGTGTCCTTTATTGTAATGAAAGAAACTAATTCTATTTCAAAGAGTCATTATTATACTTATTATGTATTGTATTCAGTGGCTTATACAATTTGCAGGCCTAAAAACCATGCTTTTCCCTTGTGGCACATTTTCCAGAATTGCTTCAGTAGCAACTAATAGACACATCTGTAAGTTACATTTGTTTTTTCAGTATCTAAAACTTTTATTCTAGCAACAACGCATTTTCTGATCTGTGTGATTTTGCTATGAAGCAATTGTTTAGCATTTGAAGTAGTGATTTCGAAGGGGGGATTTGAACTTGAGGCAAAGGATTTAGAAAAATGATCTCAAATGACTTCAAATCACTCCATATTAATTGGAGTTGAAATCCATCAAAATGCTACTGTATATAGTTCAAAATGAAATTTGATGGATTTGAAATAAATTGTAACATAGAATACTCCATATAAGTACAGTGAATTTATTATGAATTAAAAAACCTTAACTTCAAGTCCATCAATCCGAACACAACATAGGGGAATCTTAACTAATAAGTTGATTAGCTGTCTAAGCATATTACAACTAGGGAAAAATGAATTTGCATAGATACTCGAGTTATGACGATGATTTAGGAACTGTCTTGATCCCATTTTCTAATATTTTATCTAAACTATGCTGCGCATGCGTACACCACCATCACACAAGACGTAAAAACTTTTCAAGAAAAGTCAATCATATATAAGGTAGAACTTATCATGGGCAATAATCAATAGGATTATTTACATTTACGCCTTCTCTTAAATAGCTAACTCACCAACTCCTCCCACTTGCTGTTTTTTGTAATTACAGAAACTTCTACTCGAAATTTTCCACATTTTCTCTCTTTTACTTCCCTGGTGTTAGGATTTTGGATGGAAAATTACAGCTTTTGCAAAGAAAGAACCACTATTTTGCCTCTAATCATCTCATCATATCATTAAATTTTCTTGCCCGTATGTATGTTTCTTTGACATATCTCAAACATTTAACTACTCTGAAGAAAAAAACGTATCCCGTTAAACTATAGTTATTACATTTTATTCTACCTAACACCTTTCATACAAACATGAACTGTCATCATTGCACTTTTGGCACACGTCTAAAGGTACGTTTAAAAATTATTTCCATCTCTTTTAAATTCATCTGACCTAATTGTTTCTCATTTAGATGAGATGAGATCTTAGCTGCTAATTGTTGGTTTTTTGGCACTGCCAAATATATGGTAGACTGACAACCATTCTTGTATTTTTCAAAGATTAATAACTTACTCATTATTTTCTTTTAGTGTTGTAGGATTGAAATGCCAACAGTGAAGTGCCCTTAAGAACTAGAATAGTAGATAGGTTTAAATTTTACATATAAAATATTAAATTTGGTTCTATATCTTTCTTCCTTTCATCTTATTTTTCTTTTGTTCTCGATTTTCTCTCTCTCAATTCTTTTATTGTGAAAATTACCTCTTTCTCCTTAGGGTGGCAATGGGAAAGATGAGGCCTCGAGTGAGGAGTAGGGGGACAGAGAGGATGTGATGGTTCGCAGAAAGGCAAGGTGACAGGGAAAGAGAGGTGGTGGAGAGTGAGGATAGAGAGAAGACGGCGAGTGAAGAAGGGAGGGTGAATGCAATGGGAGAAAGAGGGATGATGGAGGGAGAAGATGAAGTTAAGGGAAAAGAGGAAGAATCGCCGGCAGTGGAGGGAAGGAGGGAGAGAATTGATTCAAGGTTTCATAGGATTTGATATCTTCAAGTTGAGTTAAAACAATGGAAAACTGGGACTAAGCACATTTTAAGAGCTCAATTAAGGATAGTATTGTAGACACCCTCTAAAAATATGCAAGTATTACCGAAAAAAGACACGAAGTTGTACTGATTACAAAAGAGGCAGAGGAGTTAGTAATTACGCTATTAACAGAAAATCTAGTCTGACCAACAAAGAGTGCAGTTTGTTCACTTTTCTTGAATACGCAATGTGAGAAAGATATCAATCGAGTGTGGGACGAATCATGATCTATTCTGCTCCATTTACTTCATTGTTAGCTCTCTTCTTTTCTTTAGCAAAACATGGAACAAACTGCACCGGTTTATCCCGTCACCCGGCTTCAACTCAATTGACTTATAGTTGCTTTCTTCATATGTTGTTCTCGATTCTGCTTTGATCACTGGTTTGAAATTCTGTGAGCTATAATGACGGTTCTGGTTTGCAGCTCCTGCAGCAGCCTGTAACGACTTGATGGCTTATTCTTTAATACTGTCCTGCTGCTGCTATACCTGTTGCATCAGAAAGAAACTTCGAGGAATGCTTAACATCAAGGTAATTACATAATCACTGTATTGTCATGTGTCCGTGGTCTATTTCGACTGTGTGTTTCAGTAGAACTACTAAAATGAGTTTGAGTTCGACATTTATCAAGAGAGACTAGAAACAGTCTATACAATTTTTAGACGATGAAGTCTTTGAGGTGGTAAGTCTTACCACCAAGATGAATAAGAAAATACATAGTGTCACAAAGTGTTTTGGCTAATTTTTCAGTAAAATAGCTTATAATTAAAAAAAAAAGGGGGGGTGGGGTTAGGAGTTGCTAATTTATTTTCAGGATTTTAACAAATTAACTCAAAATTCTCCCAAATTGGTTAAGAATTTGCCATTACTATCATCTTATAAATTTCACAAGTTTAGTTTATCCAAACACTCCAATAACTTATTTTAAAATAAGATTAGAGGGTGTTTGCGTGAGATAATGAGCTCTTAAACACATATTATAAGATGTTTGAGAGCTTATAAGATGTTGGAAAGTGTTTCCTAAAATTTTTAGAAAAGGAGCTTATTGGATCTAAGATGTTAGAAACTTATAAGCTCCTTTAAAACCGTGCGGAGTTTCCAAATTATAACCATTTTCCTTAAGGTTTGACATAATTACAAATACCTGCTAATTGTTTGAAAAATTACAAATGCCCTCTTATTTTAACGTTCGTCTAACAACGAGCCCATTCCGTGTTCATCCAATTTTTGTGATGGACTTACCAAAATGCCCTTTTGAATAATAAATTATAATTTTATATATATTTTTTATAATTTTTAAAAATATTTTATGAACTAATATTCTTTCAAGATTATTTATTTTACCCACTGTCAATTTTTATGTTTTAAATTTTTTTATTATCTAAAAATTCAACAAGGGTAAAATAGTAATGTTCAGTTCACATAAAGGGGCTACATAATTATTTTTCATTTGAGGAGGTATTTGTAATTTTTCAAACAACAAGGGGTATTCGTAATTATACAAAACCTCAAGGCATGTAGTTGTAATTTACCCTAAAGTTTAACATCTTATAAGCACTAAAAAACAGATGTATGAGTTTATTAGATGTTCTAAATTAGTTCAAACCAAACACCCTTCTTATGATTAAGCTCCATAAACATCTTATACGATGTATCGACATATAAGATCTTTTAAATAAGCTTAGCCGAACAACCCTCTTCATCACACCTTAGTTATTTACAACAGCAAACTAAGCAATCATACTCACCGGATTTGTTGATACACATCTCGTCTTTACCATTGTAGGGAGGTTTATTCGATGATTTTCTCTCCCACCTTATGTGCTGCTGTTGCGCCCTTGTCCAAGAATGGCGAGAAGTCGAGTTCCGTCAAGTTAAAGGTAGCAATCTACTCTTTAATCGACTAGATACTACAATCATACGTCATTTAAAACGAGCACAAGTGCGACGTTGCATTATGACAATAAACCAGCTTCTCATGCTTGTAATTCCAACTGGTGCAGGTCCTCAGAAGACAACAACATGCCCTCCAACTATCCAGTACATAGAATACTAAATTGTTAGATTGCACAAACATGGCTGCTGCATTTTTCAGATCTCATGCATTAGGACTTCCTGTACAGGTAACTGGCTTGTACCCAAATGGTAACTGTTCTGCAGTTGTGTTTTCTGGTTGCGCCGTCATTTCACCATACTGTACAGTGCTTTTTTTGTGGCTGCGCCGTATTATGTAATTGATATTTTTCAGGTTGCGTAGAATTGCGATTACAGCGCGTTGTTGCATTTTGATTTGTTTTTCTTGCTATGTTATCATGGATCTTTTGGTCGGTTTAGGGTGAGCGATTAAAATGAACAAAGATGAATCTTTCGTTCCATTCTTCCTTGGTAATTATGTCGTCTTCTTGTAATGTCTTCCGTTTACTCACAATCCTAAATTCTAATCTCTTTAGAAATGAAAAATAGAAACCTCGGAACAAATATAGGAGATAAAAAGTACGATCAGAATAAAAAATCAGAGAAGGTGTGACGCGCATGCATCTAATTGCGAAGCTACGTTATTAATCGAACAACGTAGTTTAATGCATCCAATCACGTTGGTTTAGGCTCCATAATCATCCCGTACATTTGTTCATCTCGTGAAAACAATGTAAATAAATATGCAATTTTCTTGAGATTCAAACGGGTAAATTTGGGATTAATTCAAATGATAAGAAAATATTTTTCTTTAATTTTTTGAAACTAACTTTTCATTCTGAAAATTGAATCTTGTCATACGAATTGTAATAACAAAACACCCCTATTTATTTTAAGATTCAACCCATGATCTCAGAAAACAAATCTTTTTCTTGGAAAAAGCACTAGTTCTTAACCTTTAACACATGCACGTCCAGAAACACCAAAAGCTTTTAAGAAATGGAACATAAAAATCGAGTTAAATTCATTTTGATTCATGTGATGAAAAAATATAAAAAAAAATTTCATGAAAATTTAAATGTAAAAATTATTCTTATGTTATAAACAATGACTTACATCACCTCTTGGTCAATCTAGTTTTGGGGGGGGGGGGGGGTTGCATTTTTGTTTTTTCATATAATAGGGGGTGCAATTGATACTTTATTTTTCTCAAAGTTTTTTTTAACATTCCGAATATCACAAAGAGTCCTTGAATTTTTTCCGATAAAAATCCAATAGGTAACATTTCACTGTGCTGTGGAGAAAGAAATTCGAAAGGTGACATTTTACTCCTTATGTTTTTTTAGAATGAAGCAATTTACCTCCTTAAACAGAGAGATAAATTACTTTATTTGAAAAAATATAGGGGGTAAAGTGCTATATTAATTTTATAGAGGGATAATTTACTTATTTTTAATATTACAAAAGGGGTAAATTGCTATTCATCCGTAAAATAGTTGGTAAAATAGTATTAAAAATAAAAGCTAAATTACTTTTTTGGTCCCATAAAGAAGGGACTTTTCCTTTTTAGTCCCATGATTTACGTTGAATTTTAATTTTGGTCCCATTTTTATGAAAACCACTCGCTCCAATACGGCTCTCCTCGCCTTCACCTGACAACCCCTTATTTCGTGCCCTGTCTCAACTCTCTTTAAACGTTTGGCCCGCGCTTGACATTCGCTGAGGCTCGCAAAACCGTTAAGTTTTTGTTGCTAAGTTAGGGCTTTTGTCCCGACCTCACCGGAGAAGGCAGCTTTTCCTCTCCTAGTGCCCCGCGAGGCGGATGTCTGCTTCCTACCCGACTTTTAATGTTTAGTTCCATTGTCACGCTCTTCCAGAATCGCACCTTCTCACTTAATGCTTCGTAAATGTCCACTTTGACCGTCAGTGGCTTTACAGCCCAATGAATGTAGGTACATCTCAGTGTATAACTATGATAATATTACACGTTCATTGCTCTTTTATTTGAGAGAAAAAAATGAATATGGGAAAAAGAAACAATCAATCTATCCTCTTATATATATTAGGGTGTTTGGGGGTTGTGGTGGGTATAATTATCCGCTCAATATATTGAATAGAGTGTGCAAATATAAAATCGATATTCCGTGATATAAAAATACAAATGTCCTTACCAGTGAGTATTGAAATATAATTCATAAAGCATTTCAACTCTAGATAACTATAAAGAATCATTCGATATTACACCTTAAGATAAGATGAATCAACACAGAAACATATTCTAAGAACTTACCTCTAGACGCTCAGAAGTTGACGGATATGCAATGGAAATTGAGCATGTCCCATTATGTGGTCTTGACATAGTATATTTTTGCTGATAAGATTATTCTCATTCTGTCGTCTACCCTTTTATATTTTCTATGTATATTTTACTTATATTTTTTTACGTTATAAAAAGAGTAGTATGGTTATTTTATTATAGGATATCTCCAGTAGAATTTATATCATGAAACGGATATTGGGTTTTGAATAAAGCCATGTTATTTTTATCATTTATATTATATATAATAAATTGAATTGAGAAGGAAATAATCGTAGACCATAAAAAAATGAGACATTTTCAGAAGCCATTTCATATATTCGTGCTGATCAAAATCACCATATCAAGTAGATCACCTACGGTACTAGCACTACGAGAGATTTAGAAACATAAGTGAATCATCATCACAAATGGCTGAATGAAATATGAATATTTATGGACAATATTCTGTTTATAACGTGCTTTTGAACACTTATTACACGATATCAACTATGGGACCATGCTACTTTTTTCCCTTTTTTTGCCTCCTATTCCAGCATTTCGCCGACTGTCTCAACAAACCATGACACCTCTCCCCCATATAAAGAGAAGTCGAGTGTGTTTTATTTACCCACAAACGAGCAAACGAATAAATTCGGATATTGCCAATGAAGTAAATCGTCCATTCTTCCAGCTAAAAAATGTTTAATGAAAATCGGGATTTGATATAGCAGCCTTGCATATTTAATTTAGTATAGTAGAATGGAAACTAATAGATGACAATCTGCAAGTTTAATATCAATGTGGACTTTAGATATAGTGAAAATGTCCTTTCTTTATGGGAACTAAAGGAAGAATCCTGTTAAGAGGAGTCACAACAACTGATGCGAATTTGGAGCCAGTGCCTACAAACGTTATAAAAGAGATAAATACTAGAAAATGGAAAGAATCCGATTGCGTGCAACTATACTTGGAACTTATTCAAGTAGAAAAGATGGTGAGAACGCAAAATTAATATACTAACGAGCGGTATACCATGAGAACCATACAAGAAGAGTAAAAAGCCCTCTTTTTATAAGGACTCAAAAAATGATATTAGGTCTTCCATATGACATTAACTAAGTTAAACAAGCCTGGAACAAATTGATCAAATACGAACTATAACGTGAAACGCTAAAGACCGCTCTCCATTCTCTTAATATAATCCGCATTGAAAATATTCTATTTAAGTGAAGTTAACCTTTAAATATATATGAAGGGAGAAATATATATAATATCAGTCCTTCCATCTGAGGTAGCAGTCTAATTACATGTAGATACTAGGATTGACAGGCCTGCATAACGTTAAGTATGCAGTCTTGTCAACCACAAATACAGATATTAGCTTAAATTCTGACCTGAATTTGAATATTTTTCTGCATAGATAACTGTAATAAAAACATTATACTTTACCAGACAGATGGATTATAATAGGATAAAATGAAATCTTTTTCCTGACGGAATACTATTGTCCGATCTTCAATACAGAACCATGAATGTGAGAGTATAAGGGTATTTTGATTTACAAAAAATTTTGACCTATAATAGTCAGTATTTAAACTAGTCAGTAAATTAAAAACTTTAAGTAACAGTGCTCAGAACTTGGTAATGATAGACTAATAGGTGGATGATATATCATAATTTTTCACTAGTCGTATAATTCTTTCAGCTTTCTGCAAAAAGCTATTATATGTATATATGTATAGAGGTTCAAAACAAAGTATAATCGTGATATTTATGAAACAACTCTCGATCAATTAAAGGCAGTGAACTTCATGAATACCAATAAAGATGACTCATGTATAACGTAACCTCATATAGCAACGATATCATTTGGAATAGGATATGCCTATAACAAGTGAAAAAAAAGTTAAGAAGACTAAACAGCAGAGCTGCTCAAGTCCCTCATCTAATATAGCGCAATAAAGATAATTATTTGAACAATCTTGGGATAAACTTACATTTTTGGTCCCCAAACATTATCATCTATTGATTTTGTTTCTCCAATAGTCATGTCACTAAGCTCTCTATTGAATACTCATCGCAGACATCTTACTAGTTTATTCTCTCTCACCAACTTTATCTCGACGTCCATTGGTTCTATACAAGTCAAAAACTATGGCAACTCATCGTGAAAGAGATTCGGTCATGGAACTTGTGCAGTCCGTGCTTCCTCGATCCAAGTGTGAGCGTCGAGCCATTATCTCCATAGTTAATGACGCTCGCGGCGATGTACCATACTATGCAGCCAAAGAACATTGTAATCAGAACATCGTGTATGGTGTCTCTGCACAATTAATATATAACCTTCTACTGTAATTACGATGTGTTACGTAGAACTGTACACTTATACCTGAGTACCACGCAACATCCAATAATTCAGGGTAGCTCCTATTCTTGTGCAGCATGCAAATATGTCTTAATAGAAACCAGTTTTGGATCTTGTTATCCACAATTTGTCCCTAGCGTCAAATGCAGAAGAGGATATCAGAATTTTTAGGCATTGTATTTTAATCTATATATTTTTACAAGCTTTCTAATATTGTCGCTAGAGTGTCAGTGAAATTAGTCAGAATACATACATGTTACACTTATTTATACAACTAGAACCAATGATCACAATAATATGTTGATTGAACTACCTTTAACAATGAATAAATTTTACATCTAAATATGATTAAGAGTCTACTAGAATTTCTAGATTATAGTAATGGAAGTAAATATTATATAGTTAAAAGACTATAGGTATAGTACTGACATTATTCGTTGCGAACTCTACTATTGACTACTTACATAATAATATTATTCTACATTTCAAAGAAATAAAACAATTACCATTCATATGCAATAAGGATGCTATTTCATAAGATACTAAGAGTATCGATACATTAATATAGTTTACATTCAACAACTATAATGAGAAATTAATCTTGTATCCGATAAAACTATCACAATTTCAGTCGCGGAGAAAATTAGGAGACCTTGTATATATACTCAATTTAGGAACAAATATTATTTTATATATAGTGTGTTATTCTTTAGCTGCTGAGATGATATTATGATTAACACGAGTGTGTGTATTATTTGAACAAAGAAAATGTGCCGCATGATTGCCTGTAGCCATACTTATAACATTTGACTGTGAGCATCACTTATCTAGATGATACATCCTCATCCTGTTTAGTTTTTCACTTTAATTTACTCTATATGCTATGTGACCATGAATAATATATAATTGACTCCATAATAATCAAGTATATAAGTTTATCTCATAATAAAGAATTAGTAATCCTCAAATACGTATGAGAATTATAATATGATACCTTACATAACATTCATAACTAATGAAATTGCAATACATCATTTATCGTATAATTATGAATATTCCTATTACGACTGATCTATAAAGAGTCCGTAATTGATTATTATATAATATAACTACTACACAATGAATCTAATTACCAAAGAATAAACATGTGCATGCGTGTACGATTGTAAAAACCTGTATCTACGACATAGTGAGAGCGTATGCATAATCTGGAGATTTCATTGCAATCGTATCAAAGTCAGTAGAGTGAGTCGAGTAATGTGGTCATGGGTTCTAGAGAACGAGAGTTAGAATCATGTTTGCTTGTATAATGCCCGCTCTATTTCTCTCCTCTAATTCTTATTCATGGCTCCATAGCACTGTCATACAAAACATTACTCGTGAGGCGACACCCACGTCAATGTGGTGTGTTTGGGAAAGAAAATGAACCGTCATGGGATTCAGAAGGTAATAGCACCTGTAAAAAATTAAGCATTAGTGTGAGCGAGAAACACAAAAAAAATATGATCGTACGAAAGATTTATCTAAGTTGAGTCGAATATCCTCAAACATATGAATAATGGCTGGATAATATGATTTGAGGACCAAAAGAAATGTGTCGTAGGCGTCAAGCTTAGATACTACAAATATGTTGCCGATGTAGAAAGATGTTGCAATATGATAATGTCGGATGTCAGTAGTTACAGAATTACCTAGCGTACTATGTCCCAGAGTATGCATAAAGCTCCTCCAACTTGTACCACCTCATGTCTCTTTTCTGAGACTATTCGTCATTTAACACACGATCCTCTTGCAATCTGATAGCTTAATTTCTATTGAGCATTAAAGAAGAAGTGTAGTACTGGCCCCATGAAGCGGTACAAGCTTCACTAGTCCTTCAGCTTTGCAATGAAGTTTAGCAAGAATCTAGTTACACTATGCATAGATGGACTTGTGTGTACATGTTCATTATCTTTAAACATTATGCTCTATCGCGGCTTACAAGGATTTTGGTCGAGCTCATGGAGACAAGACTATTGGTAGCAGCAAGGCCATTACGAGTCTCGTATTATGCGCATCCAGAGACTCAAAGAGATCGTTGTAGACACACCGATTCCGATACTATGCATGTAAAATTTCTAGGATACAACCGCAGTAAGTCAGTCCTGGTCAAGAGCCCGATAGGTGGTGAAAAAGACTGATTGAGGCCATCATGCAACTACTCAAGAAGATTAAGCTGAAGAAGGGTACAAGACCATCAACATGACAATAGAGTAAAGGTTCGAGTCAGCTCAGTGAAATCCTAGACGAGGCATCATCTGCTATGATGCCCACCGGTCTTGCGCGTTATCCATGACAGGAACCAAACAATCACTGGTCCTCTGTATCGTTCGTCTCCCACCTAGTATACCTGCTCTGCCGGAGCTGACCCTACCGTCCAACCTTGTCTCTCGTTCGTATAGTCATGCGAATACCTTTACAGCAGTCGTCACGTAACAAAAATTGTAATTAGTGATCTCACGTGCACTTCATTGGTCGAGACACAAAAACTTAAAGAATATAAAAACACTAAGAGAACTAGAGAATAGGCTACTATAAACATTAATTAAGTGAAACCATCGTATTATTACTATATGTAAAGTCCAACAAATCACAGATTTGCACATGGAAATAAGAATTTAGACTTAAGCTACTCAATATCAATGGCCTGTTCCTCCCAGTAGTTCCGAATATCCCGTTTTCCCGTTTGCCGAAGGCTTCAACTACTTGCTTGATTGAAAACACAATCACTTATTTCTGAAAGTGACGAGTTGGGAATTTCTTCTTTCGGATCATATTCATTCTTCTTTCATTTAGACAAAGCCTGATGCATACTATGTGTTCAATTCGAATTTTTCTTACAAATTACTAAAGAGCTGTATTAACGAGAAAGTATTGTTGCTCTAAAGTTAACCGTTATTCTTGAGGAGTCCTCAAATTCTTGTGGGATCTTTAAATATACGTTCATTAAATAGTTGGTTTCCTTAATTAGTTAGCAACTTTTCTTTTTTTTTTTTTTTTTAAGTTTTTGGCTTCGCCAATTTTGAAGTGCATGTGGTCACTCATACAATTTGTACGTGGAGATTGCTGTAGTTTGCACTACACAACAGTGACGTTGGGCACTCCGGGGATGACGTTTCTGGTGGCGCTAGATACAGGGAGTGATTTGTTTTGGGTTCCCTGTCATTGTATGAAATGTGCATCTACAGATGATTCACCTTATGCTTCTGTATGTTCCTTTACTCTTTTATTCTGTTGTGTCGTTGTCCTTCTTCAGCTTTATCTTCTCTGAGTAGTTGCATGATGGCCTCAATCAGTCTTGTTTCCCTGGGCTTGACAATGAATGGGCTTACTGCTGTGGGTTTGAAATTTCTGCAAGTTAAGGAACCAGTTCACAGATTTTGTTTTTGTTCATTCGATCTAGCCTGCTTTACCAAAGTCTGTCTTTCCAATTGTATTAGCGTGACATAATGGTTTAATAGACCTTAACAACAATCATCTTCATGTTATTCTTCTACTCTGCAAAGTGGGATGTGAAGCTGCCTGCAGAGCGTATTCCCTTTATGCTCATATAACTCAAGTCTTGGTTAAGATGTTAGTGATCATAAGACAATCAACTGGCAGGCTTTATGCTATACTCTGGGACATCTGCAGGATTCTTAATACGATTCTCAATTGACAATGTTTCTCGGCATTTCTATCTAAGCTTGACGCCAGCAGATTCACCTTTTACTTTCCAGGCATCATGGAGTATTGATCGCTTAGTATCTGTAGGTCATTTTTGTTTGCCATTGTATCTGGTGATACTTTTGACCAGTGTTCTTCACCATTGCAGGATTTTGAGCTTAGCATATATGATGCAGATAGGTCATCTACAAGCAAACATGTCACTTGCACCAATGACCTATGCACCCATCATGATAGCTGCAACGGAACATCTGGTTATTGCCCTTACTATGTGTCATATGTTTCATCAGAAACTTCAACTTCAGGAATTCTGGTGGAGGATATTCTACACTTACGGACCTTAGATAGTGATCAGGAATTTATAAAGGCTTATGTTACATTTGGGTGAGTTGATAGAATCTTATTTATGTTACAGAGGTACTTTCTTTAAGAAACCCTTGTTTAATGGAGTCTTTAATACATGGTCAACTAGCTTGAAACTGACAAAACTGTGTACCTGCGTGGACTCTGTCTATATCAGTATGGCTACAGGCACATCATGCGGCACATTTTCTTGTCACTTACAGTGTTGTTATTTCTCATCTGCAATCATGATCTATCACCACTCTAACTGGACCTGATATTTCAAGTCATTTTCCGCTTCTGATTAGTTGTATGTTTCATATGAAATTCAATTTGTTGAATTAGATAAAGACTATCCTACACTTGAGAACCCTATGCAATAATGTGAAACTTGTTTAGAAATATATATGTGTAAGTAGTCAATAGAAGTTCGAGATGTGCAACATATGGCTTCAAATTTTCCCTCATTTGCTCGAGCCTTCTTAATTGCATAATGTCTTGTAAGTGCAACTCTCAATGTTGACTCTGGTTCTGTTGATTGTTACCTGATTCTGCTCTTCCACATTTGCACAATTTAGAAATTTAAATTCATGATCAAGGCTAAAATTCCTGATTCCTTTCTTGCTTGAGTTGGGCAGCTGTGGACAGGTCCAAACTGGTTCCTTCTTAGATATTGCAGCTCCAAATGGTCTATTTGGATTGGGTCTCGAGAAAGTGTCAGTTCCTAGTACCTTATTCAGGGAAGGTTATATGGCGAACTCGTTCTCCATGTGTTTTGGGCATGATGGGACAGGGAGGATTAACTTTGGAGATAAGGGTAGCCTTGATCAGGAAGAGACTCCATTCCATACGAACTCATTTCAGTGAGTGCCATATTTTCTCTGATTGACATGCTATTTTGTGGATAACTAGTAGGCTGGGTACTAGAGCTACTGTTATATCATTTATTGTCGCTAATGATATTGCCTTGCAGCCCAACCTATAATGTTAATGTCACTCAAGTTCGTGTTGGGACTACTGTCCTTGATTATGAGTTCACTGCACTTTTTGATTCCGGCACCTCTTTCACATATCTTGTTGACCCCTTCTATACAATGCTTTCAGACAGTGTAAGCCTTCGCAAGTGGAAAATTATGTATACAACTTAGCCAGGTTCACATCTTATAAGTTTTTAATTTTCTGCAGTTTAAATCACATGTACGAGACCAACAGCGACCACCTGATCCAAGAATACCCTTTGAGTACTGTTATATTATGAGGTCAGAGCTAACTAGTGCATAGTTCCCAGGCTCCCTGCAGACATGTTCTTAACTTTTCTCACTTTCTATTGATGAGGAATAGCCACGACATGCAGACCAGTTTGATTCCTGGTATGAGCCTGACTATGGATGGGGGAGGCCAGCTGCTTGTCTATGATCCAATAATTGTCATCTCCTCTCCTGTAACATAAAATTAATACTGGTTATTTTACTTTTTACCCTTGTGCATTTTCTCTTGGTGTCGCTGAAATGATGTTTTGTTCATACATGCAGCACGAACTTGTATACTGCCTGGCTGTTGTCAAGAGCCAAGAACTCAATATAATTGGACGTAAGTTTCCTGATTGCGATGAACCTCTCTCTTGATTCTTTCTCTGATTTCCTCTAACTTTTCCATAATGAGTGGAGTTGTTTCACAGTCATAAATTTTGATCTTGTTTCATAAATTCTGCTCTTCCGTGTCAAGACATGATGTGGCAGATAACAAATCTATAAGTTAATGCAAAGTTGAAAAGTTACATAAACTATCTGCTGGCAACTAAAGGATTGAATTATCTCCAGTTGGATTAGAGTATTATATTGCTTTGAGAGTCCATTTAAGTCAATGCAATTGTAGATGCATTTATGATTCTTGTGAATCTATCTTTCCTGTAATTAGTTCACTGTGGATATTGGGCTTGGTGGGTGGCGGAAGGGGTGAATGATGAGGAGCATGGACAGATAAGTGTAGATAACTATGCAATAAGTAAGAGACTAGATTGCCTAATTTACTGTATGTTGTTTGTTCATTGTTTCACATGCTTCCTTTTTTCAATCTCATGGTTGTGAATATTCTACTCAAGAAGTTGCTTCTGTTGCCCTCTCAAAGAAAAGGAAAAATTGCATAAAACCTTCCCCTGTTTTAGAAATTCGGCTAAAAACCTCCTGTATTAAAAAATAGGCAAAAAAATCCCTATGTTTTTTGAAATTTTGCACACGCACCTTTTCCGTCAATTGTCCTTGGTGTTAATTTTTTGAGTTATGTCCTTATTTTAGTAGCCGTTGATCTTCCTTTATAAAAAAATGAACGGCTTAGATTTTAACTAAGTTATAAAGCATTTTACATTTATATATTTACACAGAATTATACATAAACACATAAATACAAAATTATATATAAAAAACAAAAATAGATAATATATATACATATGTATGTATGTATGTAACGGGGGTGGACGACGACGGCGAGCTCGCCGTCGCCCACCAAGCTCTGAGCGACGGCGACGTTGCCAAAACTCTAGTCGGGCGACATCGCCCGCCGGCCGTCGCCGCCCAGATCGGGCGACGATGCTGGCGCGGCCAATGGCGGGGAGGTGCAGGCGAAAGATGGCAGTGAAGGCCGGGAGCCGATGGTGGCCGGCGCTTGGGGTGGGGGTGGGGTGGGGATGGGGGGGGGGGAGACGGGAAGACGATGACGATCTGTTCTTGTTTTTTCTTATTTCTTTTTATTTATTTATTTATTGTATTTTTATTTTGTAAATTTTAAAATAATGAATTAATTTAATTATCTTTTGTTCCTAAATATATTGTACTAAAAAATAAATTTTATTCACTGTAATTTATGTAAATAATATAATTACAAAAAAATGTCCAACACAAAAATTAAATTAAGTAATAATATTTTCAAAAATAAAATCATGTATTTTGATTTTAAAAACTTATAAATAATATTTAATAATCTTAAAATTTTGATTTAAATATGTATAGTAATTTAATTTGATCTACTAATATTTTTTATATATGAATATTGATGAATAATATTTTTTTAAGTATTTATCATATTTTTTCTAGTATTTTATAATATTGTTTTAGTAAAATATGAAAAAGCTAAAAGAATTAATCAAAAAATAAAGAAAGAAAATAATTGCATAACATAGGGGTAAATTTGTCTGTTCAAAGAAGTCAAAGACTGAAAGTAGGTCAAAATATTATCCTACTCTCATTTCTAGTGTGTGTAAGCCACTCTCCAATTTTTTTAACGAAAAGGATTTTCTTTGCAGGGTTTATAATTATAGAGGGTCTTTTTGACTATTTAATTAACACTTGTAAGTTTTTAGCAATTTTTGAATAACATAGGCAATTTTCCCAAAAAAAATAAAAACAAACAAAAGAGTTGCTTCTGTTGCACTTATGTGTATTGAGTGTGACCTGTGCTTTATATCCTGCTTTATGACATCTGACAGATAAGGACCTGATCTGACTATCATTAACTTGAGCAGAAAATGTTTTTCTCTGCTAGTATGATAATACATTATTACATTATTTGCAAAGTGCTCAGTATATTTAGAATAATACTTTGAATCATTGTCCTTGATGCTGATGTTATGGGAAATACAACAGTGGATGCATTATTGATTTGTACAGAATGCTGAACATAAGTGCAGGCATTTTTAAACTTGTTAAGCTTCTTGCATTGCATCATCTCATTTGTGTGTTTGAAGTAAAGTAATTATGTATGATTCTCCTTTTCTCATTCTGTTACTTGCTTTGTGATGGCCACTTAATCTTCCCGCAGAAAACTTTATGACTGGCTACCGCATTGTGTTGATCGAGAAAAACTCGTCCTTGGTTGGAAGAAGTTTGATTGTAAGTTTATTTGAATGTGTTGGTTCAATATATATTTCCTTGTTATATGAGCTTCCTAAGTTACTATATGACACTTCTGGCCTGATCCAGGTTATAACCTGGAAGATTCAAATGCCTCCGAAGCTAACCTGTGAACTATGCTAAAGCACCACCACCAACTGTTGTTGGCCTCCTTAATCACACTACTCAGTCTGATGTACGAGATACGAATAAAGCTCGAGATTTAGCAGCATTATCGTTGTACACATATGGTATGCTTGATCTGATACACTATCTCTTAGCACTCTTACACTTTTAGTGTCTATAGCCAATTATTTTGATGGGCTCTTCAATTTTCAAAGAACCTCTAACACAACACTTATAGGATGGAAGTTTCGCATAGTGTTGGTCTGATTGGATCAGAACTCATTGTTGATTAAATGTACAACACTTGCAGTGGAATTGTGGAACAATCTTTTGCTTTTGGGTTTAGGGATATCTAAACAGATCTGAGAGCGTTGATATGAATTGTGAGGCAGCAAGTTCACTTGGTTTACACACTATTATTTAGATTGAAATATTGGTAAAGAAAGCCAGGGAAAAATTTGGTGGCCATCTGGAGGCCGCTTAGAACTCTAGTGTGATATTTTAAATGAACAAATTAATTTCCTATGAAAAAAAAGAAACAACTTATCTTCCTGTGTTTTTAAAATTCCTGCAATTTATTTTTCTGTGTTTTTCAAAATGTTAGACAGGAAAATAAATTGCTTTCTTTTAAAAAACACAGGGAGGTAAATCCTATTATTTTTTTCATAGGACTATAATTATTTGTAATATCACAGGAATGTAATTTCCATTAAACCTTAAAAAATAATATACAAAGTAGATAACCAAATAATTAAATTTAAAATCTATGTAAAATAACCACATGTTACTGAAATCCTTATAGGAGCACACGACACTAAAAATAATTATTTTGACACTAAGGATTATGAAAGTTAATTTTTCCTTAAAAGTGGTTGACAAATTAATGTTATAACATCAATCAATTAAAACAAAACTAGACATAGAGAGATGTTTATTAAAAAAAAACAGTAAAAAGAGAGATTATAATATTGTGTAATCAATGTATAAAGATAAGCATAGGCTTCAAAAAATATTGAAATTAAATACTAAATAATAACATCTAAAAGTAAGATTTTAAAATTGTTGTATAATATAATTTAGTCACAGACTAAACCTTACTTTTATAATTATCTTTTTATATTAAATAAGTTAACAGATTAAAGGATCAACTTAGCCATATAAAAATGAGCTAAATGTGTTTAAATTTTAAAATAAAAAAAGCTCACAAATAAATATGAGAAAGAGAAATTCATTTTTCAGGAAAAAATTCATATTAATAATTTAAAGTTAAAAAAGATAACTCAATATTAGAATGAAAAAGAAATATTTACAAATAAAAAGACCATATTTATTCAATTCATAATTTTCTTTTGAAAAATTCATAAAACGATTGAATTTCTAGTTGATTTTTTAATATTATATAATTATTTAGACACATCGTTACTTCTACGTATATCTCAATTGTTTTACAATAGTGAGAGTGCTATAATTGGCATAGAACCTAGTCTATCAAGCAAGAATGAAGCACATTGATTTCGATATCATTTTGTTCAAGAAATTCTGAAAGAAGGTGAATTGAAAATTCGAATTTGTTGATGTGTTGACAAAAATTGTGAACTGCAGCCAAGTTCCAATTTTGTTTGGACTTCATCAATATTGGCAGAAGTTGAAAATTAAATTTGAAGACTGTGAAATTCTGGTGTTAAAGGCAAATACTGAAACTGCCATTGTAAATGAAAGTAATCTCTTGTTCATACAAAAATCAAGAAGTTACAGAGCTGAAGTGGTGTATTTATACATTCGGTGGAGAAGAAGAAAAACTAACTACCTCTAACTGATAATGCCAGCAAGGAAACCACCTTGACTAACTGAAGAACTGAAAAAACGTCATTACACTAATAGAAACGCAAGAAGTAAAAAGCGACTAACACTATGTTGTTAAATAAGGCCCTTCAAATGTGCTCTGTTTCAGCACCAACTTCTGTATCATCATTTTGCTTGTGCTTCCTGTATCAGCATCATTTGTACCTCACTACAGCCCCCCCTCAAGATGGGACGTGGGAGAACAAGCCCATCTTGGACAGAAAACGGATAAAGTCACCAACAGGAAGCGATTTTGTGAAGAGATCAGCAAGTTGAGCAGAGCCTGAAATGTGGGAAGGTGCAATAAAACCAAGTTTGAACTGATCGCGCACCAGATGACAATCGATGTCGAGGTGTTTGGTGCGCTCGTGGAAACGGGATTCGCGTGATGTGGAGAGCGGCCTGATTATCGCACCAAAAAGGAATGGGTAGCGAAACTGAAACTCCAAAATCGCGTAGTAGATAAGTGATCCAAAGTAGCTCACAGACGGTAGATGCCATACTGCGATACTCAGCCTCCGCAGAAGACCGGGAAACTGTGGCCTGTTTTTTAGTTTTCCAAGAGACGAGGGAGGTGCCCAAAAAAATGCAATACCCTGTGATAGAGCGTCTAGAATCAAGACAAGAGGCCCATGAAGCATCTGAGTAGGCAGTCAACTGAGAAGAGCTAGAAGAGGAGAAGAATAAACCAGTGGAGGGAGTCCCCTTGAGGTAACGAAGAACATGTAAGGCGGCATCCCAGTGAGAAGTGCGAGGAGCCTGAAGAAACTGGCTCAATTGTTGGACAGCGAAAGAAATATCTGGGCGTGTGAACCCCAGATAGAGAAGACGACCAATAAGACGGCGGTATTTATTTGGATTAGGGAGCAGAGCACCGTCCTCAAGAACAAGCTTTAGGCCAAGGGGAAAGGGTGTGGAAGCAGGTTTGGCAGCAAGCATTGAGGTATCGGCCAAAATATCCTGCAAGTACTTATGTTGAGAAACTTGAAGGCCATGTGAAGAACGAGCCAACTCAAGTCCCAGAAAATACTTAGCTTGGCCCAAATCTTTTATGGTGAAGAGATCGTCAAGATAGTCCCTTACGGCGTGCAGTGCGGATTCAGAGTTACCAGTTTAACAGGATGTCGTCAACATAAACTAGCAGGGCAGTAAATTCAGAATCAGAACTCTTAATGAACAAACAATGCTCATGAGTGGACTGAGAGAACCCAAAATCCAGAAGTTTGGTCGTGAGCTCCAAGTTCCACTGACGTGAGGCCTGCTTAAGGCCATAAAGAGATTTCTGCAGCTTACAAACTTGTCCTGGCGCAGCCCCAACGAAACCTTGAGGCGGTTCCATGTAGACATCCTCGTCAAGAGAGCCATGCAAGAAAGCATTGTTGACGTCAAACTGTAGTAAGGGCCAAGACCTTGAAACTGCTAAAGCCAGGAAGATACGGACAGTGACAGACTTGGCAACGGGAGAAAAGCTGTCGAAGTAGTCCACCCCTTCTATTTGATTATATCCTTTAGCCACTAAGCGGGCTTTGTAGCGTTCAACGGAGCCATCAGGGTTGAGTTTCAACTTAAAAACCAGCGTGAGCCAATTGTTTGCTTGCCTGGCGGTAGAGATGTAAGAATCCAAGTATCATTGGCCTTAAGTGCCTCTAACTCTTTGTTCATAGCAGCCACCCAGTTACTGTCTTTGCTAGCCTGGAGATAATCCTTAGGTTCCTGTAAAGAAGACAAATGGGCAACAAAAGACAAGTGCAGCGCTATATGAACTGGGAATACAAAATCGACGTAGAAGAAATGCAGTTACATTCATAATCGTTTAACCAGAAGTTTGACGTAGTTCTTTGAGATCTTCGGAGTGGAATGTGTGTATCAGAGGATGGGCACAGCAGGTTGAGTCACAGGGAAAGGATGAAGTGAATTAGAAAATGGGATAGGAGGATCTGGAGAGGAGTATGAACATCAGAATCCACAATAGGCAGAGGTATGGATACCGGATCAGAGTCAATAGATACGGCTTGGAAAGGAAATGTATGTTCATGAAATACGACATCTCGAGATGTGAAAAGGGTGTTGCTATCAAGGCTATACACTTTATAGGCTTTTTGAGACTGAGAATAACCTAAGAAGATACATTTGGAAGCTCGGCTGTCGAATTTAGTTTTGGAAGGTAGGATATTTGTAGTGTAACACAAGCAACCAAACACCCGAAGATTGCAATATTAGGTGGTTTATTGTATAGCATTTCAAATGGCGACTTCCAGTCAAGTATAGAGGAGGGCAGTCGATTTATGAGATAGGTAGCAGTAAGCACTGCTTCACCCAGAACCGTTTTGGTAAATGAGACTGAAATAATAAGGCTCGAGCTATTTCAAGGATATGTTTATGCTTACGCTCAACTATACCATTTTGTTGTGGGGTGTAAGCACATGATGTTTGATGTATGATTCCTAAAGAATTGAAAAGAGTCTTACATTGAGCGTTTACAAACTCTGATCCATTATCTGAGCGCACAACTTTAATAGAAAGTGTGAAATTGGGTGTTAACCATTGTAAAGAAGGTAGCAAGAGTATGGTGAACCTGAGATTTGTGTTTGAGAAGGAAGGTCCATGTAGCTCGAGTGAAGTCGTCTACTATTGTCAAGAAGTAATTGCAGTTAGTGAGGGATGCAATCTTATAAGGTCCCCAAACATCAGTGTGTATAAGTTCAAACATATGTTTAGAACGAGTTATGCTAGAAGGAAAAGATAACCTATGTTGCTTTGCCAAGGGGCATATACAACAGTCATTGGGCTGTGTCTCAGTAAGATGTTTTATTTCTGGAATATGTTGGAGTACAATAGAGGAAGGGTGACCCAACCTGTTGTGCCACAGAGGTCTATTACAAACTTGGGATGTAAAACAATTATTCCTATTATTGATGTAAGAATTAATCACAGCAGAGTCAAATGAAGAAGTATCCAAGAAATACAGATTTCCCTTTTGTTTTCCTACTGCCAAGATTCTGTTATTCTTCTGGTCCTGAAATAAGCAGTGAGAAGAACAAAATAGGACATTAATAGAAGATGAGAAACAAAGTTTAGAAACAGAAAGAAGATTGAATTTAAAGGAGGGCACTAATAACACGTCAGTGAGTGCAAGAGAACTATGTAGTAATGCACTTCCTGTGTGTGTTACTGACTGAGTATTGCCATCTGGCAAGTGAACTGAAGTAGGATTAGGAAGAGGTGAGACATTAGTAAGAATACAAGCACTAGCGCACATGTGATTCGTTGCTCCAGTATCTACGATCCATGAAGTTAAGATATTATTTCCATAGCCAGCAAAAACACCATTCATACCTGCAAAATCGTCTGATTGTGCAAAGTTTCCTTGCGGAGAATCCATATGAAAACCAGTTTTCATAAGTCTGATAAGTTCCTGCAGTAACTCTCCCTTAGTTTCAGAGTGAATTTCTTTCATTGGATTAGCGTCAACTGTAAAACCTCGTGCAGGAATTGTATCACGTCTCCTCTTGTCTTGTAATTCCTTATACCAGTCCGGCGTACCATGGATTTTAAAACAAGTTTCCTTGCTGTGACCTGCTCTATCACAATGAACACAATATTGAGGCCTCTTATCTGTAGTGAATTTCCTCTTGTCAAACTTATTTCCTCCCCTTACATGTAACGCTGCACTTTCTGTTGATTCAGAAAGCTCCATATGTACTTGCCTTTGCTTCTCTACACTTTGAACCATAGCATAGGCTTTATTAATCGATGGGACAGGGTCCATTACCAATAACTGGTGTCTTACACTGTCAAAAACATCACTAAGCCCCATTAAAAACTGCATTAACTGTGTGAATGATGCCATATCTGTCATCGCCTTAGATGCTCCACAAGTACAACCATGACAAGTGCACTGTGGAACTGGTTTTAACTCCGACATCTCATCCCATAGCTTCTTTATATTTGTAAAGTAGGAAGATAAAGGTGTAGTACCTTGTGTCATTGAACAGATTTCCCTTTGCAGTTGATATAGCTGCGGACCATTGCATTCGCCGTATCGTTGTTCCAAGTCTAACCACAAATTTCTGGAGGATTTCGTGTACATGAAAGCCTCAACAATGTCCTTCGATATGGAATTTAAAATCCAGGTAGTAACCATACTATCAACCCTGATCCACTGCTCAAAATGTGGATGGTTTGCATTCGGTTTTATCGAAGTTCCGTCAATGAAACCGAGTTTCATTTTCGCACGCAACGCACGCTTGACTCCAAAACTCCAATTAAGATAATTGTTTCCAGTGAGAGGGGCACTCACCAATACCATTCCAGGATGGTCAGAACCATGGAGTTGTAATTTTCCGGCATCGTCATTCTATTTTCTCCTGTACTTGATGTTTCAGCCATTGCTGAGACAAATTCTGTAATCTGTATGTAAAATTATGAAGCGTGGGTATGCAGAGACCTTCAAAAGAAGGCTCTGATACCATGTGAAATTCTGGTGTTAAAGGCAAATACTGAAACTGCCATTGTAAATGAAAGTAATCTTGTTCATACAAAATCAAGAAGTTACAGAGCTGAAGTGGTGTATTTATACATTCGGTGGAGAAGAAGAAAAACTAACTACCTCTAACTGATAATGCCAGCAAGGAAACCACCTTGACTAACTGAAGAACTGAAAAAACGTCATTACACTAATAGAAACGCAAGAAGTAAAAAGCGACTAACACTATGTTGTTAAATAAGGCCCTTCAAATGTGCTCTGTTTCAGCACCAACTTCTGTATCATCATTTTGCTTGTGCTTCCTGTATCAGCATCATTTGTACCTCACTACAAAGACGAGTTGTAAAATTTGGGAGGGGGCTTCTTACGTAAGGACTTGAAGAAGTCCCTATCTTGCAATTCTTAGTGATTCTCTTTCTTTATGTTATAGGAAAAAAAAGGCTCATGCACGATTGTCTTTTTATGTAGTTTACTACTGGTAAATTGGTGAAGAAAGATAGAGCGAAATTCTCTAAAAGATTGAATTGATCTCGAGGACAATTGATTAAAGCACTGTTGAGCCAATCATGCGAAGGTGGTTACGAACATACGTCACTTGACCCCAGCTGTATAAACTTTGAGTTTGTTTGCATTATTTTGGCATCGATCGAAGATCAAACCATTTGGTCTTTTTCTTATTTTTGACATTTATTTTCTTCTCTCTTTGTAGTATTTAACTTTGTTGTCTTTTAGCGTGAAATATATATTTGGTAGTATTTGGAAATATAAGCATATTTTGACTTATGCTTGGGATAATTACATTTACGTTCTCTAATCTATAATTTATTTACACAAATCATTCATATCTTTTGTGTAATTATAGAAACCACCTCTAATAGGTAAAAAATACATGTACTTTGTGTACAATGATATTGATTTTTTTAAGAATATATGTATATTTTTTTAAAAATAAAAATAATTCGTGTAAATAATATTTACGTCACCACAAGCTGACAAATATACTGAGTCCCATCAACCGAAAGTGCCAAATTGTATTTCTATGCAGAATCACTGGCAAGTGCATATACATATACATCAGTATCTCCCTCAAACAATTATATATTGCACTTTAAAAAAAAATAAAAAAAGTGCACCCCGTCTTCATGATGTCCATTCCCTTCAAATTCATCACATTCCTACGGGGTCCACCCATCAGTTTCTTTTCGAACAGGAAAAATGTAATTTGTCTTTTGTGATATGAGAAATGAATAAAAAAAAATTTTTGAAAAAAAAATAATAATAAATTACTTTTTGTATTTTGAATAATGAAGCAAATTACCCTTTATCTAAACCATTGATAGGAGGGGTAATTTGCTAACTTTTTTCACTTAGGTTTCTTTGCTCATTTCACACGTCATAGTGATAATTACACTTAACCCCTTTTCGGACCTTAACATAATGTTTGGATTTGTGTTTTGGGTGTTTTGTTTTGCTGGCTTTAAGATAGAGAGAGAAAAATAGAGATAAATAAGTGTGTGTTTTTTATAGATGGTCATGGTATGTTTGGATTTGTGTTTTGAAATAATATAAAATAGTTTAAATAAGTGGTGTATGTTTGATGTTGGGATTTGGGAGACAAATGTTACTGTTGATTGTCAAATCATGTCTTTTTATATTATAAATATGTATATATATAAATATTATATGTTCAATGTTGCATTTTTTGTTGACAAAAAATACTGTTCATTGTCAAATCATATATTTTATAATTATATTATATATATAAGTGTGTGTATATATATTATACATAAAAAATTCAAAAACAAAAAAAAAAACACAGATAAGGTAAAAATAGAAAAACAAACATTGGGTGTGTTTTGTTTTGTCTCGGGAAATGCCCAAAACAAAACAAGACACAAAAACAAACAAAGCCTAAGTTTTTCAATCCTTGTGCAGCTAACATTTTTACAATAAATTCAAGAAATGGTACAAGAAAACATACTGCTGGTTCATGGGAAAAACCGAACAACACAGTGATCATAAGGCAAGAAACAGTTACTAGCAATACAAATTAAGAGGGGTGCGTGCGTCACTGATTATTGCTTATTCAGTCAATTGTTGAGTAGCAGCTGGCGGGCTCGAACGGTGACCTGAAGGCGAGCCAGTGCGTGCATGCAGTGTAGAGCAAAGCGTGCCTGTCGTCGTACCACCACCCCCCGAACAACGGCTTGCAGCTTCACCAGGCTTCTCAGTGCTCTATACGCCCGTCTTGCCTATTCCCACATCCATACAAAATTAAATGACGAAAACACTAAATTATATCTCGGGGAATGCTAACCCTATGAAAATATTAGTAGACACAAACTTTTAAGAAAAAATAAAATGGGAATGCGATTCATGAAATTTTAAAAAGAAAGCTCACTGCCACCGCGTCAGCGGCTCCCGTTGTCCTTTCCTTTTCTTGAAAGTTCAAATAGTCACGTTGTCCTTTTTTTTTTTCTCTCTTTTTTTTTTAAAGGGGAATTTTTTCTATAAAAAAATTATACCAATAGGTGGAAATTAGTAACAAATTTAGAAATGGGTAAGAATTTTAAGATCTCGTGATTAATTTCAAAATAATATTAGAGATAAAATATTTCCTTGAGGAATTTTAGTATTGTATAACTTTGTAATTGGCCTTGGTAAAAATATAAAAAATTAAAAGTTTCTCCCAAAGTTTTACTAATAAATATTTTCAGAGTAAATTACAACTACCTTCCATGAGGTTTGGCTTAATAATGAATATTTCATCTTTGTTTGAAAAGTTACAAATATCGTCCTCAACTGAAAAATAATTATGTAGTCCCTAGATGGTGAAGTGAACAAAACTGTTTTACTCTAGTTGAAATTTTTTAGAAAATAGAAAAACTATTTGAAAAAATATAAAAATATTTGAGGATGTGTTAAATAAATTATATGTAGGAATATAGTCTGTATATAAAAGTATTTTAGAAAATTATAAAATATGCATACAATTATAATTTATAATCCAAAAGGGCATTTTAATCAGTTTATATTAAAAACTAGATGGAAACCTAAACAAGATTAACGGAATGGACTCATTATTAGATAAACGTAAAATCAGGAGGTATTATAATTTTTCAAACAAGGAGGAGGTATTTGTTACCAGATGACCCCTAAAGCATGCTTGGATTGTGATGGCAGCGATGTCGGCCCTAGACACGAAATCTGAACCGGCGTTCTCTTGGCAGGCGCTGCTGTTGGATTCCTGGCTGAAGTTCCCGTTGTTGGTATGGAGAACGATGATGGTATTGGCGTCGTGGTGATGCGAAGAGGGGGATGATCGGAACAGCTTTCTCCTGATCGTTCCCCACCACAGCATGTCTCTGTTCTTGACCATCTTCACCTTATCTTTGCCGGTTGCATGTGCTGTGCAGATCAGTTATCTTCTTCTTCGGATTTTAACGATCGATCAGAGCATAGCATGGAAGTGTTGAAGATGAGTGTGTGGATGACATGTTTGCTTGAGGATGAGGATGAGCACTTCGCACATCTCTGCAGGCCGCGACAACGTGCCGAGGGTCAATCAGTTTCTTTGTCAACTTCTGTTCTAGCAAACTTTGTGTTAGGTTCTATTTGGATATTGATTATAGAAAACATAAATAAGGTTGTTTGTACTTAAGAGGATTGGTCAGCTCGAAGATCTTATAAGCTGTTTGTGATGCCTGTTATATTTTAGAAAATAGTTTTTTTTTCAAATATTTAATTAATAAAAACTTTATTATTGGATAAACAAAATTATATATTTTATAAGATGTCTATGATAATAATTAGAGATAATTACATTGCTCTCTTATGAGATTTGGTGTAATTCCACATAAATTCCTTGTGGTTTAGAATATTCTAACTAGTATTCTTGTGTTTGTTTCGGTCTAACAAAGATATTCATCCGGTAGTTAAAATTAATGAAATTTGACGATATCGGCAAAAAAATTGAATGAAACCCATATTTACATTCGGTTGACTTATTAAAGATCAAACAAATCTTTTGATCAAACTACCTTATAAGAGTAAATATGTACCTCTCATATATTATTTTGTGAAGATGTATAAGGATAGTTTGATTAGAAAATATTTATTTGACCTGCAGTATAAATTAGTGATAAATCCGTCGGCTATATTACCTTTTTGGTCCATAAACAAGGACCTTTCCCTTTTAGTCCTACACTTTATGTGATTTCTGTTTTAATCCTATTTTTTAAAGAAAAGTTTTCAACTTATACCCTAAAATTTTGTAAGTCAATTTCTCCTAAATCGGTCGTATTTTGGTTTGATCCGAAGAAAATACAAAAAATCAAGTGAAGATTGTGAACATTCAAAGATACATGACGAGGTCCTTGTGGCCCAGCCATCTCACCGAGTTGAGAAACCCTAATTATAGTATGTGTTGATTTTCTATATTTAAAGATTTTATCTTTTTTTTTTTTTTTTACTTTTAAAGATAATGGTTGGATTTATGTTGTATATTAATGGCTAATTTGGAGATGAAAGTAGGGTTGATTTTTATAGTATTTGTTCTTGAGTGGAAACGTCATCCAAATTTGCAGTTATTTATGAGGGAAAATCTCATTTTTAATCCCATATTTTATGGTCGTTTTTAATTAAATCTCATTTGTTACATTTTTCTCAGATTTCATTCCATATCTTCAGAATTTTCTCAAATATAGTCCCAAAATTTAATTTTCGTCAAATAAATAATGATGCCGTTAGTTCCAAACAACCTCTCCCCCCCCCCCCCTTCCCTGTCGCCCCCCTTCCGTTGCCTGCCCGCCACCAGCGCCCGCGCCCCCTTCTCCGTCGTCGGTGCCCCAGCCCGCCCCCACCTTTCCCCTTCTTCCCCATCCCGCCTCAGCCCTCTCCCCCTCTCTCCGCCCCCCCCCCCCCCCCCAACACCTCCCCCCTTTCCTAGTCGCTCGCCCCTCCGACTTTCGCCCCCTTTTCGTTGCCCCCCCCCCCCCCCCCCCAACTTTTCCCCCTTCCTGTCTCCCACCTACCCCACCATCCTCGTCGCCTCCCCAGGCCCAGCCCGCCCCCCACCTTCGCCTCATTCTCGTTGCCTGGCCCTCTCCCCTTGTCACCCGCTTCCTATTCCCTTCCCCCATCGCCGGTACCCCTTCCTCTCTCTCTCTCCTCTCTCTATATATATATATATAATATATATATATATAGAGAGAGAGAGAGAGAGAGAGAGAGAGAGGGAGAGAGGGGGCTGAACGGAGGGCGACGGGAAGAAGGGAAAGGTGGGGGCGGGTTGGGGCGTAGGCAACGGAGAAGAGGGGCGCGGGCGCCGTAGCGGGTGGGGAAGGTGGGGGCAGGCAATGGGGAAGAAGGGTGGGGAGAGGTTGTTTGGAACTAACGGTTCCATTATCTATTTGACGAAAATTGAATTTTGGGACTATATTTGAAAAAATTCTGAATATATGGGACGAAATATGAGAAAAATGTAACAAATGGGATTTAATTAAAAATGACCTTAAGATATGGGGCTAAAAATGAGATTTTTCCTATTTATGAAGTACTTAGCTTCGCAACCTTTCTACAAAAGTAATTTAGTGTGCACATTTCATATATATATATTTTTTTGGGGCCAATCAAGCAAGCAAATAATAGAACTAAGGAAACGAATGAAAGTTTTTTTTTTCCTCCTGCTGTGGCACAATGGAAACACATCATCTTGTAAAGGCTTGACATTTTTTGGTGCCAATTTTTGCCTCAAAAAATGCCAAAAAAGACTATTTCACAAGGAGCAATTGGAGTAAACGGGTTGTCTATTCTTCCATTTAAGCTTGATGGTAAATTAAATTTGGGACTAAGTTGGAAACTTTTCTTTAAAAAATGAGATCAAAGCGAAACTAAAACGGAAAAGTCTCTTTTTAATCGGACCAAAAAGATGATTTAGCCTAAATTCGTGGGAGGTAAATATAGTATTTCGTTCATTTTTTTTTATTAGTATTAACAAATTTTGTGAGTTTTGATGATCAGATTGATCTATTTGTTGGACGCAACAAACGTCAACAGTACGTACTAGATGAAAATTTTGTTAAACTACAAGAGTTTTACGTATAATTGCACCAATCATAGAGAAACGCGGTGTAATTATCCCTAATAATTATGTATTAATGTAAATAAATTGAAATAATGATAAGATTTTAAACATAAGTTAATAAAAGAGGTAATGAGCTCATCACCTAAATTTTTACTAATTATTTATAATATTTTATAATTTTGAAAATTTATTTTAAAAAAAATGTAAGTTCATTCATAGAGATTTCTAATTTGAAATAGTAGCCTGCATAGTCATATATCAAGTTGTCTATATATTTGTTGGGGTATGTTTTTTTAAATTTGTACTTAAAGTTTTTTAGTAGTAAAGTATTCATTCTAGACTTTCAAATCATCAGACTTGGTCTTCAAAGTCAAGCTATCAATTCAGCCATCTGAATACCTTCCGTTAGGTGATCGTTTAAACAAACAGTCAATCCAATTTTGGAGGAAAAATTAAGCGGAGTTCTCTCTATAAAAAAATATTTTTGGTATGGCCATTTTATTCAACACATAAAAAAAATTATTTTTGATTTATAGTATCATATAATGAGGACAAATATGTTACCATCAAAGAATTATCTTAATACTTAAGTTAATTTCCTATAAAAAAATACTAACTCAATATCTTTAATTTGGAAATACAAATTCAAATCCTGACTAACGACTCTTATTTCCTCCATCACAATATATCCAAATCGAATAATGGAAATAATGCACGCTAATCACTTAAATTCCATTTACATAAATGAGCAGATATAGATACTCCTACCTATTAACCTGAAAAAACGTTTTGGGTTCTAACAGCAGTTATTGGGGCACCTTGCTTTTGCACCAACTTAACCTATATTAGTGTAGAGTCCACTTAGAATGGGCTGAATCAACAGAAACCGCCTTTGTTCAATACAATTGGTTTGAGGCCCAATCGCTTTGTTCTTTACTGACAAAAATCTGACAGGCCTATTACCAAGCCCAAAATAGAAAAAAAATTATAAAAAAGAAAAAGAAAGAATAATAATTGCTCATTAACAAAATTGATCTAAAAAAATTAACCCTTGATCCGTCACTTATCACACTAAACATTTTTTAAATGCCAATAATAGTGGTCCTATAAGTTAGGTCATCGAATAACTAAAATTAAATTTTAATTTCAAGTACTAACTATATTACGAAATTTGATCTAAAAATATATAAAAAGTAATTAATTAATATAGTCTTATCTGCAGTTTTCATACCTAAACTAAGTAGTTCCTTTTAAATTTCTTCCTTTGTTACAGAAACTGACATCACCTCCGTAATCCAGACGCTATTTTATTTTAATAATAATAAAGAAATAATTATGGTAGGTTTATAGGTAGATTATTTGTGCAAAATGCTGACAGCTCAAGGGTTTGTCTATGTGCTTCCATTTGTCATCCCACAACTAAACTTATTTGTTTAATTATTGTTTTGGGACAGGAGAAGAGTTGTTCTAACTTTACCTAAACTCCTTCAAATTCCTAACATTCGAATATAATATATACAGATTTAGTCAACAACTCCACACAACTAGCTACTTCTTATCTCAACATCACAAAATATGTTATCATAATGAAAATATAATAAATCAGTTTATAAACATTTTTTCTACTTATGAGTTGATTGATATTAATTTAAAATGATCGATTATATCTAAGTAAATCGATATTGAACATATTCAGCACTACTCTTTGATATCATTAATTGTAATACATCCTTGGTATTTTTTTATTTATTTTATTAAAAGTGTTAAATAACTTAAAATACAAATTCGATAGTAGATTAATATCTCTATAATTATATACCTCTAATTCCCAACTTACGATGGTACTGCGGATATGTCCCATAAGATTTGTGATCTATTTGACTAATCACTATATTTATTTAGTTGATTGAATTGAATCGTGTTTAGAATATTTTATTTTGCAAATTGAAAGAAGAGATAATTCACTTTCTTTTCTTTCTTACTCCAGCCAAGTAGGGGTGATGCCCCCTACAATTATTGGATTCAGCCCACAAATTAGGCATGCTAGCCCTACCAACTAAGAGTCCAATTGGTTCATCAGCAAGACGGGTAAGGCCCATCAGTAAGGAATAAAGACCTACAAATTTACCTATTGATTTACTGAACTAGTAGCCCGACAAACAAACTCATTCTAGCTGGACACATCATCGTATAGTTGGAAGAACACATCACATAACATGCCAACACATTTGTACACATTGCCCTATATATCTCTAGGTGGTTCCATGTAAATCAGGTGCAAATGAGTTGAAAAGATTGTGAATAACTAAATCTAGAGAAAATAGGCAGCTGTGGCAGGTTCCAATATAATTCACGTATCTTTCAATTCTTATCCAATTCTAATATCTTTCAAGGAGCTTTTCAATGTCGTACAACACTTAGCAATTGTTTCGTATCCAACTCTCTACAAGCCTATGAATAGAGGCTTTATACATGTTTTTAGGACAAATCATCAACATTACTCTTATTTTCAAACTTTCACTTGCTAGCATTACTCTCTCGGCTTTTAAGCTATTTCAGACTTACAAATTGCACTCCACGAAAATTTATCACTCTCACATCATACTTCACCATTATTCTTAATCTGTTTCAATTTTTTTCTTTTATTTCTTCTTAAATTATTACTGACTTAAGCAATGGAAATATAATCTCTGCTTTGCAGGGCTAGTCATCTGATAATTTTATAATTTTCTTAAAGATACTTCAACCCTTGTGGTGTGACTAAATTTTGTATGCATCAAGGGGAAAAATCAAATCACGAGAAGGCCATAAAAAAGTTCAATTATATATTTGAAATTAATATTTCATTTGTATACGATATGTCACGTATAGATATTACTTTTAAATACTTTTTATATACCAAATTGAAACTTCTTGTTTTTGTTGAATATCGTAAAATAAGATGATGTGTCTTAAAAAACAAATATATATATTTTTTAAAATTATTTTCAATAGGGAAATATATAAAATAGCAAGTAAAGGGACAAAAGAAAAAGAATATGATAACATCCAGAATGAGCAATCATAAACCAACACACAGAGTCTTATATACCAATCATAAACCAATACAATACCAAAATTAGCTTCAAAATAGTGTATTATTATTATTATCTCATTCTCAGAATCTCTCTACTCATTCTCATCTCTCTCTCTCTCTCTCCTCTCACTACGGACTCCTCCGCCTCTGCTCTTTTTGACTTCTCCTTTTATCCAAATTATTGTCATTTCTCTTTCTCATCTTTGTCTCTCACTCATTTCCAATCCAAATCATTTTCCCTCTCTCTCTCATTCTTCATCATTAGGAGTAAACAAATTCACACTCGCAAGAAAAGATAAAGCTGCTGCCCGTTTCAGATCTGTCTCCCTGATTCGATTTTTCCAGCCCCAGCGGGTAAGGTATCCTATGTTTTTCCCTTTTTCTTCCACAGGGAATTCGGCCCTTTTTATTATTTGTATAAAATTTTCCTCAGATCTGGGCTTCTACTGACTGATCTTTGATTCATCAATTTCAGTCCCTTTTTCTTATATTTTATTTTGGGGTTGAATGCTGTTGGAATTTCGAGAAATCTTATCACGTTTGCCGATGAATGAAGCTTCCCATCTTCAAATTCCCAAGGAAAATATATTTAATGCTTTTTGCTTTACTTTCCCTGCTAATCCCACATTCTTCTTCTCCTTTTGGCTTTTGTGATTTTATTTTCAAAACCCTTAGTTATAATCACCTCCACTGGCTGATTTCTCTCACAGTTGTTGATACTCGGTCGGCTGTCGGTGGATGGAAGTCGTCGGCCCCGCCAGCCACTGGACTCGCACAACCTGCGAGATTTTCTTAGAATCAAGGAGGAGAATCATTATAGTAATCTGAATGTAAGCAGCTCCTCCAATGGCGGCGGGCCCGCCACAACCTTCTGGCCTGACATTAAGCGCCATCCTCGGCGAGAAGATAGCGCCGCCTCCACAGGTGGATGAGCCGCTGCAACGTGTCCAGTCCAACCGAACGTTGCTGGATATCATCCGCGAGGACCAGACCTCCGGGTTCGGCAGCCGCGGAGAGACACCAGAAGGAGCTGGCGGCATTTGAGAGAGAAGATCAGCCTCCGCCGCAGAGAGGCAGCGGCTCCGCATGGTCCTCCACCGCTCCCATCCCGTCCACCGATGTCCCCCTTTCCAACACCACCACCGGATGACGATGACGATGGATCGTCCTCCTTCCGACCGTTCCAACTCAAACCTCAGCTCGGGCGAGTCCACTCAGCCGGAGTTGTCCGCAGCCCCAGGTACTATATTTCCAAATTTGCACAGGAATCCCACTGGACCAGTGAGAGACCCAGCGGATTATTGAGCACTCGAGTCCGTTGCCGAGGGACCACAACAATGAAGAGGAAGAACGCGGAGGTGCTACCATGGAAGACGAGGAGGGGGCGGGAGCAGCCTGCGAGAACGTCATTGATGGCGTTGTTGGCGGAGACCGATAGGCAAATGGGCTTAGAGGGTTCAGCCTACACGGTAGCTGAGAGGAGGAGGAGGAAACGACGGCGTCAGCGGCGTCGTAAACGGCGTAGAGTACAACAATTGTTGCGTGTGCATGGTGAGACACAAAGGGCGGCGTTTATCCCCTGCGGGCATACGTTCTGCAGGCTGTGCTCCCGGGAGCTGTGGGTACAGAGAGGGAACTGCCCTCTCTGCAACAATTACATCTTGGAAATTCTCGATATCTTCTGATCATCATCTCATCAATTCTCTTCTACAATAAATCTTTTTTTTTATCTGCGTTCTTTTTTGGTGGGTTTTTTTGTCCATTTTTACTGGTAAATAAGAGTTTCTTTTTTTTTTTTTGGGGGGGGGGGGGGAGAGTTGGGGTTGGCATTGGTGGGTGTATTTGTAATTGGGAAATGGTAGACTGGAGGATTGAGGGGAAAAGTGTAATCTTGTCCCTTTATTGCTGAACAAGTGTGTATTCAGTATTCAAAGACGTGGAATGAGTGGCATTCAACATACAGATTTCCAGGTCGTACTTACTGCTTAAATGTTTGTATGCTGGAAATCAATTTTTTGTTAATTTGATTAGGGTTTATCCTATGTAGTTGGTGATGTTCAATTTCCAACTTAGACTTTGTGTACAAGCAAAATTCTAATTTGGGTTGATTTGATCAGATTTTAAATCAATTATGTAGTTAAATATTAAATTAAGTATATGTTGAAGAGCAAGGGAATAAGGTAGATAATATAGTAGCTATATGATTAAAAATAAAAATATTAACTTAAATTAGAATTAGAATTACGTGAAACGAACATAACAGTTAAAGCATACCCGAGTTGGAGTGTCTAATGCAAAAAAATATAAAATAATTAAAGAATACTTATAACTACGGAATATATATTCTAATTGTTTTTTTTATAAAAGAAAGATATATATAATATAGGATTTTAGTTATGAGATGCATAAGCCATAAGGCCTCATCTCATCATTTATTGTATGCATACTTACCTCATTCAATGCCAACTCTCTTTATCATATTAAAATATGGTTTCTCTCTACATCTTCATACCTTTACTTTCCCTTTTATGAAAAATGTGATGCAATCAATTTTCTTTAAAAGATTGAGTGTGATGAAATATGTGGCCTGAAAAATATTAGGAAAAGATTGAAATAATTGACAACACAGGAGAAATGAAGGGAAGGAGTGCTGTTGAAAATGACTTTTCCTACCCATATAGTAAGGCCAATATGTCCAAAAAATATGAACAAATTTGCTCACTTGAAAATTTGTTGTCATAATAGTTTAAGTACAAGATCACTATTTGATACTTTTAGCCTGTCATTTTGCTTCTTATTTATTTATTTATTTTTAATATTCTCTCATAAGCTTATGATTTTCTCCCTCTCATCCTCTTTCTCTTTTATAAGCTCTTGTGTTTTAATTATTTATTTGATTTATCTAATTGAATATACTTTTTCAACATTAATAAGAATACAAATATATTTTTAGGATTTAATTAAATAAATGAATAAAACTAAAAAGAATAAGTGCGGAGTTGGTTGGGCTTGCAGTGGGTCCATTTCTCATCAATTGGGCCCAATCCAAGTCCAGCTTACTCTGTGATGGACAATCTCCTTTTCACTGACCCGGCCTAAACAGTCCGGATCTCCCCAATCTAATAATTCAGAGAGTTCAAACATTTCCTCCAGCTTCGATCGAAGCTCCCATGCCCGGAATTACTCATACCAAAATACACTAGCTCCAATCTACGGCGAATGCACCCGTCTTAAAAAGTTTCCGATCAAATGAGCTGCTTCAAATCTATCCTTTTGTTGTTTTTAGTACTGTTTTCGGCGTCTGAAACGATAGCAAGCTGCGAAGATGTAGTACAAGTGAGTGAAGAGTTTACGGAGGCGTTGCTGTTGAGGCCGCTTCCCGATCGGAAGGTGTTGGCTCATTTCACTTCCAGAGCACTGCGCCGCCCTCTCGAACCTATGGTCGCCACCATCACCTTTTCCCTAAATCAATATATCAGCTGGTATAATTTTCAGTTTAAGCTATTTTTTTTTATATTTTATATCCAATTAATATCTGGGGAAATTGTTTTAAGTTTACGCTGTTTTTTATCCAATATCACAAATTGCTTTGTGTGTTCTGGATTGTTTTAGTGCAACTCTCATGTAGTGATGAGCTATTTTGTCGAATGATTGAGTTACATACAGATGGACGGACACATGTGAACATGAGTTGTTTTAATGAGAAATCAAACGTTTCAACTAGTGTCCTGTGGTTTGATCAACTTTATGACTGATCCAATGGTTTAGAATTTAAAACATTTACGCAGCCACCAGTTGACATGCTTCTGGATACCTGGTGACTGGAGCTGCTTCTTGGTTACAAGCTATTTTTGCTCTGAGATTCTATGGTTTGGGCTTCCTGGTTTAAATCTGTAATGCAGCTCTGAGTGACTTTGATATCACATGTGTAGTTTTTGATAGCTGCTTTCTCCTGTTGAAGTTTTCTGAAATAAGTCTGCGAATTCTTT